>JAQGBX010000433.1:0-36543 GCA_034698745.1 Megaphyllum sjaelandicum | reverse complement strand
CTTGGAAATTTTGAAAAATGATACCGGGGCAGGGGGGGGGGGCCTGAAATAGGGACTTGGAAGAGATGGTACCGGGGAAGGTTGGGGGGCTGAAATAGGGACTTGGAAGAGATGATACCGGGGGAGGGGGGGGGGCTGAAATAGGGACTTGGAAGAGATGATACCGGGGAGATGGGGGGAGTGAAATAGGGAATTGGAAGGGATGATTCCTGGGAAGGGGATAGGGGGAACAAGGAAGTATCATAGAGGAATTAGACTAAGATACAGCAACGCGTGGCAGGGCACAGCTAGTACTTTATAAATAAATTATAAAATAACAATAAGGATTTAATTAATAATATGCGCCGCATTATGTAACAGTAAATATCAGCCCTCATAAATATCAGTATGAGCAAGTGTTATGCTGTTAAGGGTTAAATTATTATTATTATTGTTATTTTATAAAATATTTCGACCTTTCTTTGTACAGACTCCTGAAGAAGACACGTGTGGCATCGAAACGTGTTTCATAATAAACTAGTGTATAGCTTTCGGTTGCGAAAATGTATGCTGTTCAATTGTTAATTCACGTCTAACCACTTGAAGAAAGAGGATGACGATTATCCGACTCTGATATTGATTCAGAAGGAAGTGCCAATTAAAATTTATTAAAATGAAAAGCATTGTAGGCGATGAAGAAAATAAAGCGGGATTATTTGTTTAATTTGTGTGAAAAAAAAGACAATATTTTAGGTGTATTTTTGAAATTTACTAATTGTATTCGATTCTTAAAAGTAATATTTTTTTAATATTTGCATTACAATTAATGTGGCCTTAGAAATGATGATATACCATATTAATTATCAAAATTATCATACATGTAGATTGCATTTAGTAAACATTGTCGCGATCATGTTTTTTCATCTAAATATGCACATACGCAATGAAGGCGTCTCGTTTAAAAACATGATTAAATAATCAATTAATATACAATATAGGCGAGTACATATTCTGGAAATTGCGCAGACGTTTTGCAAGGCTATAAAAAATTAACAAGCAGTTCAGCAGTAAAAACTGAGTAAAAACCACTTTTTGGAAAAACGTAACCTTCCACAATTTCTAGCTAAAACAGTGCTTCTAATTTTTCAGTATGATATGCTGAATTTTAAGAAAAATGCAACAAACAATCAATGAGCTCGTTGGTTCTTAGAAGTTTGCTCAAGCGCTTGAAGCCAGTTTTCAATAAAGCGAAAAGGTAGTTTTTTTTAAAAAAAAAAATGTTTGCAATTCCGCACCAAAAGGTGGCGCGACTGCATTGAAGCGAGCGGTTTCAGGGAATAACGTCTCATCCACTTCAACGAGGCGCTTCACACAATGGAAGGTCATCAGAAACACTAACTCAAAAATTGAGGGAATATTAAAAAGGGGAAAGGGGAAACAACCCTGTTTGATTCAGTATTTTCACTAAGTTATGTGTAATATTTCTTCACATTTTAAAGCTTGAATAAAGGCACGTGGTGACAAAACGTTGCTGAAAGTTAACAATTTGGTCGCCGTTTCAGTTTTTTCCATGTAAATATTAAAAAGAATCGGGAAAGTTGCCTATTTCACAACAAACTTTTACGAATTAAACGGGACCTAAATTTCTGAAGCAGTACATTAAGTGCAATTACGTAAACGGAGATATTCACAGTATTTCTCCCAGACAAAATGGCTAAATCGCACACACGCCCCACTTCAGAGGTGACACAACTCCAACTTTTTATTTTAAGATAAAAACATTTTAATGCATTTGAAGGCATAAAATAGTGAATACTGTCAATCAGCCAAAATTATAGTAAACTAAGATGTGTCATTTTAGTAAAGTTCATTTTGCCTGACTTAATACCAGAAATTAAATGTTTTTGAGTTCAAAAACTTTGTGGGAAACCTTGAAAAACCACAATCAATCATAGCCGATCCATTAATCGAGTTTGGGTCTACGAATTTGACATGTATGCGAATAAGAATTTTGATTTTAAGTTTTTTATGTACAATATACATGTATACAGAATTCTGAATATGTAAAACAAAGCTGTCATCCAAAAATGTCTCCTTGTGAAGCATACTTTTTAATCCAAATTTAATACGAGTTGAACCCCTATTAGGCCATTACAAAGTATGGTGAATTAGGCGCTATCCGCCTAATCAGACTAGCGAATCGGTCAATTTACATGACCGATACAGTAGTTATTTTGTGAAATGTAATATGTGGTTGGGGGAGGGCCAAATTTAAGACAAATTTGACAAGGTATATGCAATAGTATAGCGCATTTCGAAGGTCTGAAACTTCTTTAGCTAAAGGAGCCAACTATATAAGGCTTCCCAATCATTCCATGCCAATGCTGCGTGAAATTTAAGGTTAAATTGCTTTAACGATTATAATGGGTTGGGATGGACTTAAAGAGGGTTCCACTCCAAATTCCAACTTTTATATTCAGCCTTTTCAGCGGCAAGACAGGAAACCTGGGGTCTATTGTTGAGGTCTAGGGTAAGATATAAAAATATTTCAGGTAGCCATTAACTTTATAACCTTATCGCATAAAAGAAACCATATCTTATGCTTGGACTAATTTTCACTATAACCGAATTAAATAGGCATATAACAGGTTAAAAAGGATGAGCAAACCACTTTGCCCTTATTCAACAGCCTATGCATTTTTGGCGATTTCGAAAGGGAGAGCCCAATTTGAAATATTGGTGCCAATGCCTTCTTATAAAGACCTTCCCAAGCCCATACAAAACATTTAGGTGATAAACCTATGGGTGAAACCCTTTCTGTAAGGCCAGAGTGTCATTCGTGCTGCTTTATGCTATGGACCATGTCTCGTGATGTTTCACATTTAAACATACGGTCTGCAACAGAGAAGCAAGACTCGATAAACTTGCTTAGAATTTTGGTTACATTTTGTGTTCAAGTATATAGCATAAGGTCTGTTCCTAAAAGTATCAAGCCATACAACATGAAATACATAAGCCTCTGTATGGATTACTGTGAAGAAACTTCAAAGGAAACTGACACAAACTTACCAGTGAGGAGTTCGCCAAGTAAGTAATTAAAGCTAAATTAATTAAGCTCTCCTTGCTATTAACCTATACAGTACATAGTAATTATTAGTACTAAACCAAATATGCGTAAGATTAAGAGAACGGTTTATTTGCCCATTCTCTATGGGAATTGATCGAAGATAGTCGTATACGCGTAGCCTAATGTCCGATTAATTGACAATAACTTCAGATTAAAAGTTTCAATTTTTGGAAATTTCCCAAGCATGAATTTTAAGTTAGTTAAGAAAATTCTTTTTCCTGTTGTATGCAACGATCCTCAGATGACGCTTTTTGAACTTAAAATGACGTTTTGAATTAATTTAAAAAGGGCGCGTCAGAATTTTTTAAATACAGCAAAACCTCGATTTTATGACTAATTGGGACCAGAAGTGTTTCACATAATCGAAATGTTCAGATTGCCAACAAATTGTCAACAGTTTCCGAGGATAATTTTGCAAAATTTCCCAAAGATTCTGATGACAAATTGCAAAATTCTCAACCTTTTTCAAACTTCAAAATTTACGTTTTCCGAGTACAAATTTGCAAAACTTTCAACATTTTCCGAATGCAATGTTTTTTTAAGTTTCGGAAGTCCGAATGAGATAGGACAAGGGGTAGGGGGAAGTCCAATTTTAGGAAAATTGAGGACGTCCTTTTTGAATGGCCCCTTATACTGAATGCCATAAATTCAATTAAAATGATCATCTAAATGTGATCATGTATACAAGTCCTTCAAAGCGAGTGCCACGAATGTGCCAAAAATATCTTTAACGTATTGAGCTTTCATTTTCATCTAAATTTTCGGATGTGCTTTATTTCGCCTAAATTTGTCAAGCTGTATGGATTTAATATGTGAACACTCCCGTGTCGCAAAGTTCAAATTTTGTTCGGGAATGTTCACAAATTAAATGTTTAATTAGGTGTCATAGATCGTTTAAAACTCCGAATAAAACGACAGTGGCGAATGTAATTTTATTTTTGGGTATATAAGTGAAAACTGCTCCAAGAGTAGATACGGTAGTAAATACCGGAAACAAATTTTGAAACAAGTCTATTACTCCAGAAGTCGAAAGTTACTCATCCGTCCAACAAACACAACAGCTGCGTATAGCATGCACTCTGGCTTGCTTCAGAAGACAACTAAAAACGGTCAATTTCTGGTTTCTGACAGCAAAATGAGCTCTAGTCAGTAAAATGGTCACATCTTAGACCTGATCTTAGCCTATATGCTTGTTTCAGCTAAATGACAGCATTATCTCTTTCTTTTAAGAAAGAAAGAATGGCAGTATGTTTTTGAAATCTACATTTGAATGGGTTAACAGCAGAACGGTGTAAGTGACTTAACTTACCATTTGATATAATTACACTTAACTTTTCACAGCAATACAATTGTATGCGCTATGCACTTATATTTAGTGACGCTAAATGGCAGCACATGCTTCAAGTCACTTCTATCGTTCCGATACTTAAAATATGCCCCCTCAGTCTTGAAATTTTGCACTTAACTCACTTCTTGCAATTTAGTTACTTATACCGTTCTGCTTTTAACCCATTCATTTTAAAGAGGACGTGGCTGAAAATTGTGATTAATACTGCTCCAGTGTGATCGAGTGAAGATTATCCAATTTGTATTCATCTTCAAATTTATGAATACATGCATGTGCAGTACATGTATATTTGTTGGCAAAGTTGTGTCGGGCAGGTCGTGTTCATGGCGCCATGGCCCAACAAAAGAGGTTAACTTATGCATAATTTGTTCGGTTTTTTTGCAATGATGCATTTTCTCGTTGGCATACCCGATGAGCCGCGTGGCTCTGTTGTTCCTACGCGCTATTTAATTGGTAAACATGACCAAAACGGAAAAAAAATCTCGCCAAAAAGGGCACAAAAAGCACCATGATCAGACGAAGAAACCATTTGGGAATTCATAAAATTAGGCGGGGGGAGGGGACGCAATTGCGAGTGTTAATTACTGAAACTGCATGCTTTCCACTAATGAATCACTGTGACCCGTCGACCCATCCTACCCTGGAGTTGTTTGTCAAGGCAACCAAACCAATGATTTTACCTTCACCTCGAGCAATCTCGTAAGGAAAGAGTGAAAGTGAAGAGGCGAGTGAAAATACCTGTAAGACTTGCCCTTAAAAGATATTTTTTTACCCTTTTTTTGGAGGGGGGGGGAGGTTCAGATGCATATGCACGCGAGGGTTTCATTAGTTAGCAGGAAAATCTTTTTAATATCTATAACGTAGCGTTGATTCATTAGGGTTCATAAATCGTTCAGTCTAGCTTTGTGATTTACGTGTGGTAGCGACAATATCACAACCCCCCTCCCCCCTTAATAATAAAAAAAATGAACACCATAGTCCTCCGGCTCCACCCAACGGGTATTTCGACTCCAATGATGTTGGGCAAATGTGCCAACTCCATCATGAAATAATAAAAAAAAAATGCTGGTCCTCGCTGCGGGCAAGATATTCGTGGCAGGGCTTAGCCCGTGTCCATTCTTATGGGCATTCTAAGCCGATCGCGTCTCATAGGCTAATCCCGAGCACCATGTGGTCACACATGCACCAGCATTTGGGATAAGTAATGCAAATAGACTGCGGAGCTGCGGGGTGCATGAAGGGGTGAGAAGACATGTCCGCGAATGTGATGCGGCGGCATCCTTTGCGTGAAACGGACGAATAAAAAAGTCAATTGCGGAATATAATTTAAATCGGCTTACCTGTATGCTTTTAAAATAGAAAAAACGAGAATGGGCAGTTGCGCGACCAGCCAATGACCACTGAAGTGTTCTTGCCATGGATCCAGTGCATATGGCTCTGAAGAGCATCCTCGAGTGAAATCTCGCCATTTTTGTTGGACAGAGAAAGCGGACCATTTTACAAAAATGCATGGTTCTTTTGAGGAAAATTCTTAAGTATATTTTACGAGCTGTGCATGTAGATTACTTTACACGGTACATGTTTGAGGCAATGAAATGGCCAGCAGTTTCATAGGACTAGGAGAAGATAAAACAATACATGTATAATTATAAAAAGACTACGAGAAGATTGAAATTTTATGAAGGTTAATTAGCTATAAAGTGATTTTTGTGAGGTAATTACTTGACATGAAAGATCTGGAACCCCATACGATAAATTGCATAGGAGCCGCAACAATAGGTGGACATTGATTGGGCTTAAACTGATAAATAATGGGAATGGATACAATTGCTATCAGTTTGTAATGAGTATTCCATGACCTCATTATTTGAGATACCATGGATCTTATACCAAACAGTTTTCCTGCTTAGTTGGCATTCACAATCAAATTAGATTACAATCTACATGTATTTACAGCATAACAAAAAGGAGAGACGATCACTTTTTCGTATGGCATTGCATTGTGGAACAAGTGACGTCAGGTTTTACAGCAATTACTATGTATAGCTATTTCGTTCTGCGAAAAACTGACTCATTCCAGGAATATATTCTAGAACAATTTTTTTTTTACTTATTACAGAAAATTGATAATCCGAATTTTAAATCATATCCAACATTAATTAGCGCTTTCAAATGTGTTCCTCTGAAATCGTACTCGCGCATAACTCATATGTACATTATTGACCGACTGCAATGAGGGCATGTACTAAACGTACCATGACAATATAAAGAGAGCTTTCATTCTCCAAAATTCACGAGTTAAATTGGACCTAAACTGTATAGTATATATGTACATGTACTCACAAAATGCTGCATAAAAATTATGATGATAGATACCCTAATTATGTAGGCCTACATGTATATTATATCGTTATGTGTTCTCATTGAATTTAATGTGTTCCGTACATTTGATCTATTTTCATGCTGTATACATGTATATGCAGAATTTTTAAATTGAATTTACACATGGAATAAGGATTATATGCACAGTGCTATATGGTTGCCGTTGTTTGTTGCAATAATTTCTTGAATATTATGTTTTGGGAACATGGAATTTAGATGTACTAATTTCTCTTTGATCAAATATTTTTCAAAATGACGCAAGACCCCGAGCCGGACTTTCTCTAACATGCGCAAAAAGCAAATTCGACACCATTAATTAAGCAAGAAGATGCCAATTTCCTTCGCTTATCATTACGACGTGGAATAAGTGATGTCAGGTTTTGTGACAATCGTTATAGCTGCAGTGTACAGGTATTTTAGTTGCGACGATCGATATACAAGTGATTACAAACAATACAATGTATTCCTGGAATTACGCCACAAAAGAACACTACCTACATGTACATACAGTAATTGCGATATGCAAAATACAAAAATATACTATTCAAGGCAATTAATGTGTAGTTTAAATAAAATATTAATTTTATTTTATTGTTATTTATATAGGATATTGTAAACTTTTGGCAACTTAAAATCACGCGACGTTTGACTAAAAATGCTGGCAATGTCGAATGAAGACTAAAATGTTTAGCCACTGGAATGATTCATTATTAATCCTTCACGCAGAGTAAACTACGTACGGTAAATATACATAGGGGAATCTATGACACTTCAAAAAAAATCTAAAAATGTATCAGGTAAAACCGTAAAAAACATAAAAATCCCATAACCAACGTGAAAATCCGATTTCAACCATCGCAAAATGAATCTCATGCTTCCTTATCGGCTTGTGGTTGCCCATATCTGCATGCAGTCATTTTCAGCATGTAATTTCCACGCCCATTACACACACTGGGAAATTAAAGCCATGCAGTTTGCAGCCAAGTTATTTGAATTACACGACGAAATTTGATTCAGAGGGTTCCACTCGAAAGCATGCATCCTTGAACAAGGGATGAAAAACAAAATTGCATATCTTGCTGGTTATAAGTGTGTACCGTGGAAAACGAAATTTCACACAAAGAATAAAAACACTTTAAATGAGAAACTAAAACTAACTCTTCTTGAGATATTTACGATCTCAGATTATACCAAATTCTGCATGGAAATTTTTTGATTAATTCTTAACAACAAATTAAATTACCTAGCTAAAATTTTAATGGAAATTAAGAAAGATTCCCAATCTAGTGTTCAGATATAAGTACAAATATGAAGTTTTTGGAAGTACTGTATACATATATTTTACATGAGCACAATGATTTATTATCTCTGTTGTATAACACAAGTTTATTTAAAGCCGAATTTAAAATACATGCAAAAAATAAAAAGCGTGTTGACTGTATATATAGTTTACTTCCAAGTGTATTTTTACACTTCCAACATAAGGGTAGGAGCACAAAGAAAGCTGAGTCGGGCCGAGCTTACAACAAGCGTTGATAAGTACGGAAGTCAAGATGGTGATTTTTTTAGTGGCCCATCTAGACTTCCGTACTTATCAGCGCTTGTTTTAAGCTCGTCCCGACTAAGCTTTCTTTGTGCTCCTACCCTAACCTGCATCACTGCTTGGATGTTTTTCCAACGAGATAATGCCATTCCCAACCGATGGATTTACAGTAACTCATCTTGCCTTTTGTCTATGGAACAATTACCTCGTTTGAAAATGTACTGTCATTACAAACAACAGCATTTTGTTTCTGCATCTACTGTAGTTTAACAGGTATAGTTTTTATTAAATGATTTTTCTTACTGGTGGAAAGATGTGATCTACACCTTGTAAAACTGGTAGTAGTTATCGCCAACCACGCTAGGAGTCAATTAATGAGTAACAGAAGGACCCCTGCGAAATTGTGAATTTTGCTGCATGTTTAAGAGCAACGTCCACGTCAATTAAGGCGTGCGACCCAAAGAGTCCATTACAATAATGTGTGTTTCATCGCAGATTAGTTTCAAGTTCTCATCAATAATAAGTATACATTTTGTAGACGTTTGATGAACGACCAGGTAAACGGTACCTATTGTTACTAATTGCATTTTCTACACCTTAACTATTCACCCCTAAAACGGTTTAGTCTCGGAGGGGCTTTCCATCTTCATGCCCCGTATGTTATTGTCATTGTTAAATTTTAACCCTGGTTAAAAAAACTCCATTTGCAAATTCCCTTAGGAAGTTGCTTCTAAAAAAAAGACGTTTTGGTGCAAAATCAAGTGCGTGCGAATTCTCCGTCATAGCGAAGTGGAATGCGAAATTAACATGGAAAACAGCACCATGCAGCATACAGTATATGGAAGAAAGGGAACTCGCAATAATGGCCATTTTAGCTTTTCACAGCACATTTGTGAAGGTCGTGGTGGGTCCACAGAGTGTATACAATAGACCTTTTGGTATTTCCAAGTTGCGCCACAAGGGGCACATCGTTTAAGGGTATTATTGAGTTGCGTGAGTTTTTCAGATTCACATGCATACCGTATAGGTGGTCCCGCAAGAGAAACTAACTTGGCAAGATAATTCCAATACGAAACATTATTTGCCGCAAATGTCTCAGCATGCATAAGAGAAAAAAAACATGTCAACACATACAATACATTCCTCAGCATTTCGTAGGATATATTTTAAAAGTCATGCCACATCGAAATCATGTTGTTGAATATATTTTCGAAAAATTGCAAAATAACAATAAATATATGACTTGAACAACCCTTCATTGCATATTCAAATCCGCCGCTGGCTGTATGTGGCGCTCACAGTTGTTCAAAATGCATATTTCCAATGTCAATAATTTTCACGTGCAGAGGAATCATTGGGAAATATTTTCGCTTAAAACAATTATTCGTTTAAAACTAAATATATCGGTGCAAATGGAACAACAATATACTTTTAAGATATGAGACGAGTGTAAATAAAAAAAACTTTGCCTTATGATGTATCCTAATTTGATTTGAACACTGCATTAATTCACGAGACTGTAAAAGACAACCCTTGAGTATATTGCGAGAAAAATGTCTGATGCACAGACCACCACCCAAAAAATCAATTTACGAAATACTGCATCTCCAAATACGATTTGCGAGAAAAATCTATTACTTTTTAATGAAAGGTCATCCATGCCATAAATTAGCCTGTTGTTATTCAGTTTGATTTATTTGCAAATGTTAAAATACGATGGCAAACGGAATCTGTATCCATATTTTACTATTTTTTTGTGGGGCATCATATAGTTGATCAATGTGAATATTCGTATTTCGTTGTGTTTCTTTCCGAAAAGGAAAACGTTTGACTCGAGTTATAATAATATACGAGAAGGCGGTTTCGGTTACTTTGGGTTGATGGCTCATGTGATGAGCAGGTAAAATATATAAATAACCAGCTACATATAGAAATAGGGAAAAACTATGAAAATGTTGTGGATGCGATGAACATTGAACTATACTACTATACAGCACTTACATGTATTGCATTCGGAGGGGATAATGGACGAGTCGAGCTGGAGTTTTTAACAGGGCTGCAGTTTGGAGTTGCAATGCTTATATAGGGAATCTCACGCCGTTAAAACTAGATTTTTCACAAAAGTTGAGTACAATTGAAGCCACCTGCAGCTCACTGTCCACATTATGGGGGAACGTCCCACAAAAGAATAATGGCATAATGATGAAAAAGGTGTCCATGCGGTGCATACCATACTTCCTGAAGAGTTCAACTAATCAGTGGCAAAACGGACTCATCGGTCAAAGCAGTCTATATTTCTTGTTACCCAACAACATCGGTGTTAACACCTTGTTCTGGATAGCCCGGATTCAAGTAACGTTAACGCTGTAATTGTGCGTAGACAAAATAACTTCAATTTTTAACACACAAAAAAATTGTATATATTGACTGATTTACGCAGAAATGATTGGGTATAATTCATCGAATGCATCCTGACTATTTTAAATATTATTTGCAATCTTCCTATCTGTGTTTTCCTATTTGTAATTACATGTATATACTTTATCAGTAAAATGACCACACCAACACACCTACAATACATGCCTAATAATAAGGAAACGATGGAAACCCCCTTTGTCTGTAATATGCAAATATACTATATAATAAAAAATTATGCAAAATGCCTTATAAAGTAGTATTGGACGTTGCTTGACGATAATTATATTAAATCAGCAAACTTTTAAAAATAAAACTCGAGTTAAGTAATGCTAAATATCTAAATTCCTTAGTTTTATCACGTTTAGTATAATTTAATGCAGTCCAGTCTAAATTTTATCCACACCACTTTCCATATTATTAATATTTAATCACAATTTTTATACAAAAACTGCCATAAACAAATTGAAACCCACCAAGACTTATAGCTACAATGTTCATTTTTGTATACAGTATACTGTATGTAAATTACTGATATGATAAGCACTATTTTGGATAGTTACAGTAAAGATATATACAGTATAATATTCTTAGAAAAAGTATTAAAAAATAAAACCTTTCACTACGACCTGATAAAACGTCGCAACCATATTTGATTTTCTGCATGTAAATCAACAGGTCTCCTATAGAAGAATCTTTCTTGAGATTTGGGCTTGTGGGTGTTGATTTGTCGGCGAAACGTGCATGTGGACCAAAATTATGAATTTTAATACTGAGCATATATAAGCTTATACCATTCCATAAAAATCTGTCAGGTAAATATATTTACAGATTTGGGGGGAAAAAAGCTCTAACGTATAAAAAGTAACAGGTTAAAGGGAAAAAGGCAAATCCTAAATTATATTTCATGGAATAGACAATAATATGATGTCTTCTATTGCATTTATAGGCTTTTGAGTTGTGTGAAAAAGGGAAAAGGGTTGTTGCTGGCCTTGGTTAGGCTTGACGTGTAATCATTCGTTGAGTTCTTTATGAGTCAAATGAATTATAATACCGGAATGCTCTTTTTCAGTTCTCGTTCCACTGATTGTCATTCCAGGTGTTATTCCAGCTTAATAACTAAAAAATCTCCCCATTATACGTACACTACATGTACGTGATGGTGGATTGCCCAAACATTCATACATACGAGAGATAATTTATACAAGAATAACCTACATAATATATGGGCACACCATGAAAGAACTTACTCATACGCAATTTTTACCTTTTGATCCGATGAATTAAAAAGTCCAGACTAATTTATTTTGTACCATATAACATGCATGCTAAGCTCTTGAAAATAGTTTAGTTGGAAAGAAATGAGCTAAGATGCTGTAGGATATGTTAGTTCACACGACATGTGTAATTAAATACTGCACTGCGTAAAATGCGTCTTAAACTATTTTGTTCACAAATGAGCCTTTTCTTGTAGCATGCCATGTAAACAAAAAAATACACATACGCCTCCGTCAATTCTGTATTTCAATATAACGATTTCTTGCCAATTTTTATTTTGTATATCAAGAATTAAAAATATTTGCCAACGCATACACGAACTCTTAATTGCCTTATGGTAAATTGCTGGCAAAGAGGATGCACTTAATGTATATATAATGTTTATTTCAATGCAGATTAACTATACACATTAATATTCAATATGAGATACTCCAATAAGGAAATCGTTTGAAAATGTGTGATTTTGAAATTAGCAAAAATAAAACATATTTTCAAAAAAAAAAAAAAAAAAAATATATATATATATATATTGCACTGGATGCACAAAATGCAACCGATATATGAATGTTTAATTCTTATACAGTAAACCGTATTCACTGAATATACTTTTCGGTGCGAGAATAATCATTTTTACACTTAATTTGTATTTTCTTTTTTATTGAACATGTTCAACTAACACTTTTTGGGAAAAATAACTATGCTAATCATGCATACGTGTATGTATATATTGCATATATGTCAATAAGAAGAAAATTAATAATGTAATTTTTAAGTTTTAACGAATGATTGGACATGCATACATATTCATGTACAGTATATAAATCAAGAAATGGTTGTGCTTAAAATGTGGGAACTACTTGTAGGATTCAACCATACATTCGTCCGATAATTCCGAGCACTTCCCATCGACATGTATATACAGCATTCACAGCGTCAATCTGCAACAATCAAAAAATGGGAACATATATAATGTTATGCCATTCTTCGAACACCCAAATCGATGCCTTACCACTGACCATTCACAATATACTACAACGATTCCCAACATGCAAATATATGTAATGTTTGGAGAAGTCGACATCATTTAAGATGAGCAGATATATACTGTACCTGTACATAATCCTCATTTTACCTTTTTAATTAACAATTGTTCCTATAAACTTTAATGAAGCCTAATAATAAATTCAATTATAACAAAAGAAATATCTAAGGATTAGGAAGCAAATAACTCATCAATATTGCTCATGATGCCCTTGCACAGCGAGGTATGAAAATAACGTATATTTGCGTATTTTTTAAAATTACCACTTATATCGGAGAACATTTTGCAAGGAAGTAATATTGCATGCATAAATGGATCTCCTTATATCATCGAAATATGACGTATACATGTCCAGCATCAACACTATTTGCAGTTATTTAAAGTTTGATGGCTATTTTTTTTAACAAATCTGGATAATTGTATGTAGAATTTAAAAGTTAGAACAATATACTGCAGCAACTTGTATATTTACAGTACTGTATACACAGGACTGCATGCATAAAATAAAAAAATAACAGAATTAAAAATGAAATTAGTTAAAATGTGATTTAATTATACATGTGCATGCAGTGTATATAGGTGTGGTTCACCTTGATTTTGCACTGCCAAAGTCATTTCCGGGTTGAAAGTCAAAGGCAGTGAAATAAACTATAAAATAAATGAAAGTTCTGATCCTCATTTTTGCATTATTTATTTTTTTCCATGATCTTTCAAATCATGAATGGATACAAATTACAAGACATTGTCACGCACTACACAATTTTTGTCAAAATATAGTATTGGCAATCTTTCTCAATTCTGACCTTGTCCACATAATCTCGTGCAAACTTTCCTCATGAGCCATCAGAATGTAAAGACTTTTTTTATCTGGGGTGAATTTACATGTCCAGCTTGCCAATTCCATTATTACACGCTGTTTTTTCCATGCAAGCAGTAGCGTTAACTCCAGCTCCCAAAATGCCTAATTGGTAGTGATTTATGGACGCTTTTCAAATCCATACGTCCCTATTATGTAGACCAATGGGTCTAATTGACTCGCTTGTAATTTCAAGGTAAGTCTATTTCGACCTACCCGATACCCGTTGTATTTGTTTTGGAAGAGAGTTTACCTTCAATGAATCGGGTTTTTCAATAAATGGCGTGATTTATCAAGGCATTAATTGCGCGGGGAATTTCTATAAATGGCAATCTCCATCTTACAAATTTGTCCCATTCTGCGAGCTCAAAGGTAAGAAGTAAAGACATTAGGCTTATTGGGGGCCACCCTGCTGCTCGTTTTATCCAGCGGCAAACAAACTTTTATTCCCCCCATCGTTTTTCTATCTGTAAACTAATCAATCGTTGCTATTAGAAGGAACCCCTGCCGTGGGACCAGTATTGCCATTTTGGAGATTCCGCACCCCCCCACACACACGTACACACCTGCTCATATATCGGCTATCAAAATGCAAATGAGATGCAGTTTGGAAGAATCGCATCTCTCTCTGGGCTCGCCAAACACGCGCAAATGAGTAACGAAGGCGTAAAAAAAAGTTATTGGAAATAAATGAGAATGAAACACGAAAGCAATCAATAACTTAAATATACTTTAAATATTGCGATCCAAACGTATTTTGGTCGTGACGTAATCGTACAAGTTATTGGCCATAAATAGGTCTATAAACGCTTGTTTATATAAGTATGTTCGGTAGTTGCGGATATACAAAGTATGTATCTGTATATTCCACAATGCACATAACGAAAATTATGTGGCACTTCATCTTTTTAAATAGGGTGCCTTCACTGTGCTGCATGCATGATGGGAGACTTTACAAACACTATGCGCGGTAAAACCGAGATGTAAAATTAAACAATCGAAAAATGAGTTAAAGTGCACGTCTAAAAACACATGTTGCGCATGCGGACTTTTCACTTCAAAGATTGTAATTTGTAAGTTAAATTGTAACTTGCAAGAAACATTGTAAATTAATGAGTAAAGTTTTTATTCGCCATGAACTTTCGCCATTAAAGCATAATTGCTTCATCATTTAGGAAATTCTGCTTAATATTCATTATGTCTGCGTCTTGATCACCTCTCGTGTCGGCGTATCTTTAATAGCATTCACATTTATGATCAGAATAAATATCATATTTAACAATACATTTTTATAATAGATATAAAGTGTATTCTTTTGTTAACGCTGGCAAATTTACGGTAAAATCGTTAGGATCATTTGTGACGCAACATTTGACAACGCATCTGATAAAGAAAATAAAATTCTCTTAATTTATTGTATATCATAATAAATTTTAAAAATCTTATTAAAGAAAAATGTAAATGCAGTTCCTGTTAAGCAATAGTTTTGTTCAATGAAACGATTTTTTAGTCCACGATATATTCAAAACTATACACTTAATTTAGTTTAGATAACATTATACTTTCTTTTAGTTCATACCAACATTTTAAAATTATGCATTTAGAAATTTTAAACTTAATTACTTCATTACGAGTTTTAGCAGGACCTTCGAAATACTTTTGATGCATATTATCATCTAAAACAAATTATATCCATTTCCAAATTGATATATTGGATTTTAACAGCCCTGTATACCTGCAAAGCTAGAAATTTTGAAAGCAACTCCTGATACGAATATTGTATTAAAAATAATTTCTGAGAAAATCTATGGGTGAGAAAAAAAGCCTCACCCTTGGAAAAATATTCGAAATAGTTTCATTGCTCGTGCAATCTATTGAAATACATTATCTACGTGTTTATTTATTTAAAAAAAGTATAAAATAAAGTAGAAATGGAGCAATTTTAAGACTTGTAAGAAAAACGAATGAAACAATTGCATATTGAGGAAATGATATAAAAGTAGTTTCCAAGTATTAATAATATAATATCGAAAGTTACTTTCGAGATTTCTAGCATGGTATACAATGTATAGGCTACTGTAGGCTATATGGTTGAGCATCCTTTTAAAGTCAATCAAAGACATCTGAATTAATGAGGTTCGTATTCCAAATTTCTCTTCGACCTCCTCTCTGGAGCAAATACATCCTGAGTGTACATGCAGCACACCAAGCACGTGTGTGACATACTGACAAATTTCCCTCTTTTTTCCAACTATACCCGAGGCTATCGTTCAGCAAAACGTATATACTTTAATCGGTTTACACCATCGTCCAAATCCGATATCAGTGATTCTTGACGAGTTCTCTAAATGAGTGAACTGCGTGCATGCACACCTCAATGAGAGGCTGGGTGCGTTAGTGAAAAAAAGCACGGACAGCCCGGGGCAAAACCCGCTGCGGGAGGGCCTCCGAACTGGTTGGCCCCTCCCCTTTTTGGCACGTCAAAGTCTGGGGGCGCCAATCAAGTGGACTGGGAGTGAGATCAAAAGTACCGTCCGTACGTGGCTCGAAAAAGGTGAGGGCTAAGGAACCCAGCGCACTTTCGGGACAACGCAACTTTATGCACATCGCATCAGCACTGACCATAATGCACGCCATCGTCGGGGTTTACCTGAGTTGAAGCTAAAGGATACCAGAAGGACCCTCACGTGTTGCATCCTCAGGTGGTCAGCTGGCCAGGGCAGTGCGTCTTGCGGGGAATTTAAAGTGTATTCGCCTTCAGGTGTCATCGCTTCAAATGACCACGCTGGGAAAGTGCTGAACAACTTAAGTCTGCTCGCATTTGCATTAATTCTGCTCATCTGCAAATTCCGTTTATCACCGACAAAAATTCGCAGCATCAAAAACTGTTCACGACCGCACATTTCGAAAAATGTCAGTTCCAGGCGCGCTTAATATCAGACCCATATTTGCCGGATACCCTTTTCAAGGTAAATCTGCATTTTTATAATTGCTTCCGATGAAATTAAGTAAGTTGCATGCAAATGATATTTTTTTTAAAAAAATGTCTTTGCATATGGATTTCACCTAAAGTCATTGTATATATATATATTATGTTGGATTGATAACTGTAATTAAAATCACGACTGTATTAATTTTTAAGATGATACATCAATGACGAGTATATCTTAAGTCCAGAATTATAGTACGAGTATATATTACTCATAATAATTTTCACGATGATCGAGAATTCACTGCCAGACTTTGACATTTGTATACTGTGACGAATGCATTCAGTATAACGAATGGGGTAAAACGTTTATAATAAAATCGGTACTTTAATTATGATAGATCTTCGCATAATAATCTTTGATTTTAAGAATAAGAATACAAGGAATTTATATATACAGTGAAGGATATATCGAACAAACGGGTGTTATTTATATTTATAATTCAAGTAAAAATGTCAAATCAAGATATGGCACATGCAGTATACTGCACTGCATGTACAGTATATACAATTATGCTTAGGCACTTCCGATATTGATTATTAATTTCAGTTCGATTTAAAAAGGATAGAATGAATAATGTTAAATACATTAACGTATATATAATACATGTATATACGTTACCGCAACCGCAAATAAAATACCATAAGGCATGCATGCATGCGACACGGGCATATACAATTAACTACAGTGTATAGATTAAAATCGAATTCTGTCTTTACATCATTAATTGATGCTTGCATGTTTTATTAATATACATATACTGTATTTAGAAAATTAATGATCAGTTTTAAAAATATTAAATTTAATACGTTACCATTTCATGACTAAGCACATGCAAAAGCTATAAAAATGTAAATTTCTCATTGCATACTATTTTATAAACGGCTTACAGTGTAGATAAAATACTGTACGCAAATGTTTGAAAAATAAATAAATTTACCTTGCTTTGTAAGTTAAAGAAAAATAATGCACTGCATGCATGGTACAGTATATGTAGTTATAATTAATAATAAACTAAATATGAAGAAATTATAGTATTTATTTATAACTGACTATAACAGTAAAGTTATAATACTTTAGACATCCATCAATGAACATTGTACATTTTAAAAATGTATTGTATATGCACCAGTTTGAAGGATCGAACACGACTGCACCGATATCATCATTGCATGAAAAACATGTAATATATAATACAATTAACGCATATACTGCACAATTAATACATGTAATTTATCTATAGTGCACAGGGACTTATAGTTCAAAATAATAAGTGTTTGTCTATTAGAATTATTTCATTGGATATTTATTGAATTTACAAAGCATTCTTCAATGTTGGTCATAGAGGATTTTGGGTTTAATATTATGGAAATATAAGAATTATATAGAGGAGATGAAAAAGTACGGGCATAGATTTCTTGTAGAATACATGTATGTTAAAGTATCAATTTTTTTCATGAAAATGCGGTACTTAATTTTTTACAAGAGTCCCATAACAGGAATTTACTTCATCATGATAAACTCACTTAAATGAATTTTGCCAATATTTAATGTATAATTCAGATGCCCAAGTCTGTAAATAAGTCTATCAATAGTAGGCTATAAAGCAATAATGCATGCAGTGTACCCGATAAACTGCAGACTCACATCAAGAGCCGAATATTCGAGCTTTATACTTGTAAACGACCATTGTCCAAATGCGATTGATATAAGTTGTCAACTTTCCTTGTGCCCACTTGAACTTATAGGTTGCTTCCTTAAAAATTGACATAACGCTTAAGTAACTTTTCAACTGGTGAGAGAATCTCTCAATAGTATCATCTTCAAAAACATTTTCCAGCATCATTTTCTACCTCAACGAGTCTATTAAAATATTGTCCAATTTCTGAATGTAGAGACGTATCATATATCTGATGTTGTCATATAGGATGAGCGATGAGACTCCGATTTTAAAAGGAAGGCACTTACACATGTGTATAGCGAACAACTTTCCATGTTGGAAGATAGACAACTTCAAAAGTTGAAAATTCACGTGTTTTCAACGACAAATTGTCGAGCAATGACACAGCAAAGTTATAAATTGCAAGTCTTGTGCATATATGTGAAACATATAGCACAAAAACTCCTTTTCAGAATTTCGCGAAATCATGAAAAATTGTATACATTTTGTACAATTTCTTTAAGTATTCATTCAAAATTCATTGATTCCATAAGGAAATTCAGAATGAAAACATAAATGTATACTGTATATGGTATTTTAAATATTATAAAATGCATGTTCTGTATACTTTATCTAAATGATGCTAAATATCACTGGCATACATCCATATAAAGCATGCATACATTTATAAATTGCAGTTGTATACAAGGACATTTAAATTGCTTTGCACTTATGATGGCAGTGCTACTTTCAAGCAAATGCAAATTATACAGCAATTCACGCGATTTTATAAAAAAATCAGAATTGTTTGAGCATTTCAATTAAAGTTTAACCCCGTTTTTTTGCGTGAATACTGGACGTATTGATTGATAAGGGATCAACAATTTGTTTAGCGGGTCGATACTGTATAATAAAAGTAAGCTTCCGTTAAAATAAAAAGTGAAGCTTAAGCAAGATTTAGAAAGCTCCGAAACTGTCCGAAAATTGAGAGCTGTCCAAATCGGGGAGATGCTAATCCTCTGAAGAGAAGTCACGAATGGGGATGTGTGTTAATCTTTGGAGGTTATGAAGGTCTTCATTTAGACCTATGTAGGTTACGGTCTGCATGTTATTTTCAATAATTCATTCAATAATTAAAAACTACTTGGCATGCAGTATTCGTATTTAGATCTCAAATGCACGCTTTCGATTGAGAAAGAGTGCAGCGGGTAATTTAGGGAGATAATATGCTACTGCAGTGGAATGTATACCGTATCATAACCCAGTTAAAGACCCCTTGCCCTTTTCCGATTTTTACAAAAAAAGAAGCAAATGCAGTTTCGTACAGCGATCATCTTTCCTAATTATAGACAAATAAATAGGCCAACGGTCAAGTTTAAAAAAAATTCCCACGACGCGGTTGAAACAGTCATCAAAGGGACATCTGCTTGACCAGTGGCCACCCTTAAATCAATCGCAAGTGTTCGGCAATTTACGAAGAGTAAAAATTAGCGCCTTATTTAGGAACAAGAAAGTTACTTTTTATTGCCCTGTTCTCACGAGCACACGTCCATTTAGCCCACGTGATGCCATCTAAGACACTGGCCGAGATGACCCATGTTCAGAAAGTTGGTCAGTGTCCCTTCGGTCGACCACGTCGAGTGTCGAGTGCTTAGAAAATAACTATTTTTTAATATACCAACCTTTCAGAAAATATGCTCGATTACGCCTACGATTTCGAAATGCAAATGAATGACTTAAAGAGAAGTTGGTAGAAAATTGGCGTTAATTTAAATTCAAACAGCAATTTTCGCGTTACGAGTAATCTTCTCACCGTGTTTATTCATTATCTTTTTAGGACAAGGGCGCGTTAATCAGTTAGGTGGTGTCTTCATTAATGGACGCCCCTTACCAAATCACATCAGGCTGAAAATTGTGGAAATGGCAGCAGCCGGAATAAGGCCTTGTGTGATATCAAGACAACTCAGGGTCTCTCACGGATGTGTCAGCAAAATACTAAATCGATATCAGGTAAGATTGAAACTTCATCTTAATAAGCATGGTCAGTTGTTGTAATGCTATTGGTTTCTTAAAATACTCAAAACAAATTTAAAACAATGTAATAATAAACACTTGGATAATTTATCTAATACCTCAATTTAATCAGGAATTTAAAACTCCACGATATTGTTTACATCGTTAAAAAAATTAAATGTTGTAATGACTTTTGAAATTTGGTTTTCATTATAAATATGTTTGAATGCTCAACATCTCACACAAACATTTCTGGAAAACTTTACACTATACGTTAGCGAACTACCTTGCATAAAATATACGCGACTAAATAGAAAATATTCTACATTAAATTGCAATGGAATTCAGAATCATGCATGTTGAGGTTATGCAATGTATACTGCATAATTTTTAAAAAAACATTATCTGGCCACAATTGTGGAAAAATTGAAGTCGAAAAAATTTTACGACCACAACTATAGGCAAAAACATTAAAAAATGTTCATGTTCATAACGCAAATTAGTAACACAAATAACTGTACTTATATACTTAATTAGCGAAACAGATCATCATATGAATAAACCAAAAGTTTGCAGTTTTACAAAGTTTTTTCTTTATACTTTTTATCTACAGTAAAATTGTATTTTATATTGTCGGGGCAATTTTGTATCGCAATTCTTAAGTTGTGACAAGCTATATTGCACATCGCCGAAAAAGGTTTTTATCACTCAGCTAGGATATACCGTGAAGAGATTTTAAATTTAGAATGTTGTTTTTATTGTACACATATCCGTCTAAAATCGCGAGAGAGCACTTTTGAACCGTTACGAATTGCAGAAGTAGTCATAAGGGCAATTAAACAGTTCCAATAAAATTGCCGAAAGAAATAAAAATGGCCGCCTGCCACTCAAAATGGCTGGTGTTTACTTGGCGAGCAACACGTGTCCCGTGTTGATCTCTTCTGCGATCATCTCGTTGTCATCTTTGTTTGCGATTTTGCATGGGTATACAGTATGGAAGATTACAAAAAGCTTTCTTAACCGCTTCGTCATTGTCAAAGGGCTTTATTAAATTGGAGATGAGCAACTCTTTTCAGAAATGCACGAGCCCTTTGCAAGATGAATTTTTACACGGACATGTATGAAAAAAATGAAAGGCCTTTTCCTTGGCTATGGTATCGACGGTCATATCACTGGCTGATGACCATAACCTTGGTCCGAAGGTGGTGAAGATAAAGCGACCCCATTGTGTTGGTCTCATCCTATATGGTTTCGTTCGGGATTCCCTTTAATCATTCCGGCTTGACCAAAGGTCAACTGGACAAGTGCCCGTGCCGACAATAATACAACCCTTCCCAGGCTCGTGCACCGCTACCATACAGCCGATTTATTATCACATTTCTATCATATCAATTTTCATGAAAGGGCCGGTGTATGTATAGTAGACGTTCAAAATGGATGGATTACAGGCGGATGGAAGGGTAAAGGTTGAGGAAGACAATGTTTTTACTCGTTGACCTTTTTAAGAAAGCCCTGACAATATGCTGGAAGATACCGCGGTGTAAATGATGACAAATCACATAAGGAAGATGATATGACAAATGTCCAACACCGAAAAGGGTCAAGATGCGGTGAACTGTCCAAGTATGGAATATGCAATGTCACCTTCCATAGTGAAACCCCCGGTCAAATGACCACTGTAAATCTTTTTGAGCAGCTTTACTAGAACTAACAGCGAGCAAATTTAATGTTTATAAATTAAAAATGAATTTATAACTATATATTGTATTCTGCTTTTAAAATACATGTACAGTACACATGTATATAACCTTACTTGCAACGAAGGACGATATCTAAAAGTATAACGAATATACAAAAAATAAATTATACAGTACATGTAGGCCTATTTATTGTTGTCATGCAGAAATGCAATGAGATAGTTACTTATCGCTAGCTTAAAGCACGTGCGAGAATGATGAGTAAAGTAATTAACCGTCATTAATATGCATTTATCTAGAGCTAGGATAAATGCTTGGGACATTTTAATAGGCCTACATCACGCGTTGCTTCCTCAAACAACGATATTATGTATACATAATAAACTTTCACAATCCCCAATTCGAGTCATGCATTAATTCATAATAATATTATATGTCGTAAATCAATGTTCGGCTCAAATTGCACGCTCATAAATAATGACAGATATTTGCATAAATTATCATTACTTTCATAAGTACAGTTAGGGTTAAATGTTACATTGCAAGTCATGACAAAATATCCGGTAAGCTTATATTTTATGTTAAAAATGGCAATTTCAGGAAACTGGAAGTATTCGACCAGGAGTCATTGGCGGAAGCAAACCCAGAGTTGCAACCCCAGAAGTTGAAAAAAAAATTGAGGAATATAAAAAAGATAATCCAGGAATTTTCAGTTGGGAGATTCGAGATAGATTAATCAAGGTAAGCATTAACCGCTAATATATTTCAGCAAACTATTCTTGCCCATCATATACGTCGTCGATTCTGTGTATATCAGTAGCTATGTTAAGCAATGTTATTTCGAATGGTTTTTGTCCAGGGGAATCTTGACTTTATCCCCGCATCATGGAACAATTATTTAATTAGTCCACATGGCGTAGTTCAGTACTGGCTTATAGATACAGATCCACCAATAAGATACTGCATTGTCAAATGGCACCGAAGGGCAAGAATCTTTGAAGTTATCGGCTGAACTGCAGCCTGAACAGAACCTTGTTTAAAGAGGCATTACTGACCATGGCTATTGATATGCTTTTAATATGTTGAAACTAATACTTAACTATAACTTTTCTTTAAACGCCCTACAAAGCATTTCATAAATGATGGAGGTATAGAACAATTTGTCAATTGTTTGCTAACTCGAATTTCCTTTTGCTGGCTGATATTTTCATAAACGTGAATATTAAGAACGCTCCGGTCTAATATGTAATTTCTATTTTTGCCCTACGGGACGACTTCCAGGATGGCCTTTGTGATCGGGGTACGGCTCCGAGCGTGAGTTCCATCAGCAGAGTTCTTCGAGGAGGAAAACCAGGAAAATTTGATGAAACTATTGGCTCGGCAGATGGAGCTCGCAAGGACCACAGCATTGACGGCATACTGGGAGGTAAGAACAAATACCAAAACTTTTTAATTAAAATGTATAGGGTAGAGATAAAAGGCTTGCTTGCGCCTGTATGTATGTCACACAATCCCACTGTCTTACCCATGCCTGTCATTTCGTGCGATCATCGCAGCATGATAATCTTTTAAATTATAAAACTAGCATCGTTGAAACACATGTTTGAGTACCCCGCGCAATTTTTCAGTTTACCTAATGGAAGGATTTGTTCCTATAGATATAATGAATCCAATGCTTTTTTTATCAGAGGCGCTAGATCTCGCATTCACTCGTTTAAAACTGGCCCTGCATATTTGAGTCCTTACCACTTAAACATTTGTTTTGCCGCCAGCCATCAACAGGTGTACTGTACAAGTACATAGCAAACCATATGGCGTACTGTATAAGTCCCTGCCCTTTACGTGTATGCGTATAAGTATGCCATTTGGAAATGATTTTTGATCAATTCTTCCCATATTTATTCTATAAACTTTACATTAATCTATAATTAACGAATTAGTCAGAACTTTCAAAATTATAACTGTTGCATCTTTAAGCCGCGAAGGCAGATTAACTGTAAAACTTTATTATCGCTATTTCATTGTATGGTCAATATTTTCAATTCAGAATTCAATGTCTTAATCTCAAAGAACAATAAATGATGTATTCAAATCAGTTAGCGAGGCTTGTCCCTCGACACTGTCATCGTCTCTCTTAATTGAAAACCATATTAAATTAGTTATTCCAATTAAAGGTTTGAACTAGAAGTCATTATATATACATGTATATTGGTATGCAGCTCGATCTACTGTATACTTGGCTGAGTTAAAAAAAAAGATTTGGTTCTGGGATTCAAGTCAAAATATGCAAACAAATTTTAAAAATTTCCGGTTTGAAAATCGTTATTTCTTGAAAGCAAAAACGTACTATATCCTATATATATAGTCTACGGAAAAGTGAAAAATTGGTTGTACACTGTATATATTGCTATTTTTCATCTTGAATATAATGAATATAATTAATGATGATAGCGGGAGAAAGTCATCGATAATACTTATGACCTCACGCGCAGATTTTTTTTTTGAAGAAAGCACTATCGATCTCCAGAATTTTCAATCTTGATCTAGCATAGTTAATATAAGTGGCCATTATGCAATGGGCTTCTCTTTGCCGCCCTCTTCATTGGTCAAGATTAGAGTCCAACTTTACACAAGAAATCCTTCATACATAACGGGTGCGTTTGATGGACGAAGCCAGGTCCGTTGCTAAGCCGGCCATAAGCTGTTTGCTTTTTATGATAATTCCTTGGGTGGCTTTTCCCAAAGATTCCTTTGATACGCGATCATTTACCTCCAAACCAAACAGCGGCGTACAGTTGACTTCTGGGTGCCTTTTGGTCAGTCTTTGTCCGGCGGGGGCAATAGCGTTCAGATTTTTTTTTTTATTTCACCTGACTTGAAAAACAGAATGAATTCGGCGTTTGGGCCGCAGAAGGACGGGCACCCATTTAACTTTGCCGCATTACAAAATCAACTTGCCTGGGTGGGTTCTCTGTGCGGGACCCGCCGGACAATGTCCGTTAGTATACAGTGACCATAGGATGATCTCCTTATGGGGATCAGAGGGCCTAATCCTTGTACCATCTTTTCTGACCAGTCGTTGCAACATGTTAGCTTAGCTCGGGTAATCCTCCTTTTGAGAACTGCGCTCGATGGGCTTCTTACATCAGTTTAGATTAACAGAGGACAATATAAGCGACTGACAACAACCACCGACTTATGTCAGCGCACAACAGAAAGATGACACTTTTCGGGGGGAAGTTGCATTCTCGTAGAAAGCAAAACGCGACGTTTGAATGCTTGCGGGCTAGCGCATCTGCGACCAAACCCATTTTTGTTAAGTCTTATGAAATCCAACATTGCCAAACGCTCTTTTAGGATCGAAAGTTTGGATCGACGTTCAAAATAATAAAACTGAAGTTATTTTCGTAAATATTTTTCCTTTCTTCT
The DNA here is from genome assembly GCA_034698745.1 of Megaphyllum sjaelandicum. Taxonomy (NCBI): domain Eukaryota; kingdom Metazoa; phylum Arthropoda; class Diplopoda; order Julida; family Julidae; genus Megaphyllum; species Megaphyllum sjaelandicum. Next base: position 10,784 of record JAQGBX010000433.1, on the reverse strand, counting down.
GCCCCCTAGCTGTATAGGACGATGCCCGTTTATGGAAATCTGGGCTTACACTATACTGGACATGTTGTCAAAATCGTGCATGTCCATACTGTAGCCTGCATGTAGTTGTTTATCCGTTGATGTGCTCAATGAAATACCCAGTTTTTCTGTGACAATGAAAACGTCCTAAAGTTTTCGGTGCATTTTCATCTCGAGTCAATATTACGCCTGTTCGTCTACCCTTTATATCTTTGCAGATAACAGGAGAATATTTAAATTACAGTATATAACGAATATCGCTTATTGTGGTATTATAACGTCGATATAACGATTTTCAAAAGTGCATAGAGAATTCCAAAATTATTCTGCATCGCCCACAAACTATCAGACCATTCATTAACTTATTACTTTGTAAATAATCAGTAGCCTATGTTGAAAAAACAACTGTTTTTATATGCTTGCAAATGTATACAGTAGAACCTCGTTTATATGAACTCATCAGCACGTGGCTCCTGCCGACCAGATGGTGCGTTTTTTGGCTGGCGCCGGCCTCAACCTTGGAAAAATTTATTAAAAATTCAAAAACGTAAAAATCCCTCTTGTTTGCAAAAACCAACATAATGCATGGATGAACCGTGATGTTTTCGTAGACTGATATGATAACACATTCATACTTTTTGATTTTTCGATTATATGAACCACCTCTGGTCCCAATTAGTTCATATAAAAGAGGTTCTACTGTAATTTTATCTCAAAGAAAAAAAAAGATTTCTCAAAGAAAGGAGATAACAAGGGAAGCCTTGGGTTAATTAATGACACGAAGATTTCATCCTGTCCATTCCCAAACAAAGGAAACGATTTTTTGGTTATCAATTTTGGGAAGTATAGGTTTTCCCTGTGAACTGCGTCCGATGGCGGAACAATTCTATAATCTGGACAACAACTTAATTGCCCGAAGGCAAGGCCGTTATCGCCAGAGGCTATTTTAACGACAGTGCAGTGTTTTTTGTTTTTTTTTTACTTCTAACGTTTGATCTCCGAAGCATCCGCACGGCAGTTTTATAACTTGTTGATCATCTTGCCTATGCATGTTCATGCTTTTTTGGAGTAAACATTCGATTCTTATACATGTACAATCCATGGTGGAAAGGTCAACAGGCGTAACTCTCAAAACACAAATTTGGTGTTCAATTTTTGAATTTGGTATGTTCTGAGAGCTACGCTTTTTGACCTTTCTACCGTCGATATTATTGGTGGCCCTTTAAACTCGAAATCCAACGTTATACCTTCCATTCTCAGATTAAACGTTTAGGTACATGTATATATACAAACTGCTTCTGGAGACAAAGTCAAGTTTTGCACTTTGCATCAAAGAAGGCATTACTGCATTTTGTCACAACAATTCTTTGAGTACAAATAATGATGATATCAACACTTAAAAATTTACGTAAGTGATTCTAAGTTCAAAGTTTTCTTTCAATGTGCACATGTCCAAAGATAAAACTTCAGAAATAGTTCCAGAATAATATTTTCGAAATAAAGTTATAACGACTTGTTTAAACCATTGATAGTGCCCAGTGATTGGTTTAGTGAAAGGTTATTTTAATACAGTGCATGTAGGCCTACAACACAAGATGTTATTTCAGGAAATGAAATTACGACAAAAAAATTAAGTTGATGAATTTGCGACATTACTTAAAAGTTTGCTTGAGTCAACGCTATTATGTACTTGTACATGCATGTAAAAATTATGTAGTTTGATTTTGTGAAAATCCTTATCTGACCCAATTCCACTATAAGTCCAAGAAGCATTTGAATGATGGCCTTTCTTTCATATTATTTTCCGAGAACCAGTGAAATTATCAGAGAACTAATTTTATTATCCTCGAAAAATTGCATTCCATCGACATCAGCACAGAATATTCCAGAACTTTTGTTAATACAGTGTACATGTACAAAATTGAGCCCGTTTCTTTACCCATGGCAGCAGCCAACAGCTAGGATTTTGTCACTGAATGCACGTGGAAATTTGGGAGACTATATACATGTATAATTTCGTCGAGAATCCGAGGAGGGTATTCCATATATATCAACTGAATTAGTTTTCCTTTATTTTGATCATAGTGATGTCTGGATATTTCTGTTAGGGTAATGCTTTTATGCTATGATGACGAGGGAATGTTAGGGACTCCAAAAAAAAATCTTCATCACTATGGCTGGTATTATGCAGTATTTTTGCACGGCTCTATATTAAACGTTAAATGTGTATCACCTAGCGAATCGGCGTAGTAAAAGCTGATTTCTTGCGCTCTCCAAGCGTAGAAAACAGAGGAGGACAATATTTGTGGTTCCCCTTTGTGAAGTGTACCATTTTCCTTGTTAGACAGAACGAATTTGGGAAACCTAGTTGCCACGCTTTTGTATTCAATGTCTTCGTTGTACAATTGCCGGTGATTTTCTCGCATCCAAAATGGAGCGTGGAAGCAGCTATTGGCAAAGGACCAAGCGCGGAAATCTAAAAAAATGAGAATATGCGCCATCTATGGGGTTGTTTTGGGCCAAGGGTTCATGGTAGCGGACTGGTGTGAAGTTGCAATTTTCCTCGCTTGACGGTTCCAGAGTACACGTGCCACATGAAGCGGAGATGCCCCACCTTCCAGCTGTCAATGCCAACTAATTTGAGTTTCAAATCTGATGAGTTACAAGAGCCATATTTCTCCTTTTTGGTCTATATGCCTTTGAAATCACCGATTCAGCTTCCGAGTATAGGGACCCGTATCATTTTTCAATCTCCCCCAAATGCTTTTCTATATGGGATCTTGAACTTTTGTTCCATATGCTGCGCAGCGTTGGCGATGGCTGTTTGGAGTCCAATGTGCTTAATCTGACCCGATGCGAGTTGCCACGCTATAATTATGCATTTTAGGCCATGCAGACATGGCTGTTACGGCAGTCATACAATAGATTTTCGGTTTGAATGCCCGTTGCATGGTGTGCTTGCTTGCGCTAATGTCAATAGAAATCCATGGGCAGGTTTTCCGCCGAAGAGCACCGAGCACCTCGGTGGCCATTCTGGTAGCAGCGCGGCTTCCGTCCAATGAGGAGCTCCGGCGCATAATAGACGCTTGTCAACAGATATCCCGACTCGCACTTTTCTTCAAAGGGAACATTTAATTTTCATTCACAGTCTTACTGGCTTTTTCTCACTTCTAGCTATAATTTATCATAAATTCGCGTTGGTACAATATCTTTCTCACAAGGAAAATTCTAAAGCTTTTCATGCATTTTAGCCACAATACATATGATGATGAGGGCCCTGATTCGGCGTGACGGCCGCCATCTTCCCAGCATACCCTTTGCTTTCATGTCAACGTCACGCTCATTTAGGGGCACCTGGGCAGACTGCTTCTCCCCCAAAAGGCCCAATGTCCCCCACCGCAGTCTCATCGTGAAAATGTCAAATGAACGGGATCGGGACTATAGGACTTGGAAACTTGGGAGCGATATTGTACATTTAGCTCCCCCTTCCCTCCTGCACCCCCATTCTGCCACCCCAATTCTCAAACATATCCTTCCAGCCTCATTTTATATACAGACCATATCGACAAAGGTCGTCCACCCAATCCCGTTGATCGTCATTGAAAAACTCAGTATTGAATGAGCCAATCAAAACTCGGGCCTTTTATGAAACTTGATCGCTATGACACATAGGACCAGGGCCCAGCCTTCATTTTGGACCTGGTGCCAGTCCTTTGGTGGTCCATCACCAATTGCTTTTACATTTTAGAAAAACACTTGATTACTTGCTGATGTTATGAGGCATTGTTGATTAAATAACCATATGCCACACCATGACACTACCATGACCAGCTCTGAAGAAGCACTCCTAATGCTTCATTTTGATAGATATTACGGATAAGCAACAAGTTTGCTATAACGAATTGTGATAAATATCAATTACTCGCATCTTGGAATCTTAAGCTGATCTAGGGTGAGAATTTGAACGGCTAAACGCGGTTACTACACAGTATTGCAGGATTTGCAGCTTCATTTGCAGCTGTAGAATTTATCCCGGGGAAGGTTAATAAATGCACATTAAGGAACGATTCTATAGTAACATTTTTTTTTGTCAAATTAGGCAACATTAGCGAACAAGTTAGTAAATTTGATATAAGTACTAATATCCCGACTCGCACTTAATATTAATATTCATTCACAGTTTAATCATTTTAATTTCTCACTTCTAGCAAGGGAAAAAGCTTTCTTGTGTAATTTTCAAATGCTGTATATATTCATGCATGAAAAAGTTATTTTCGTCTTTCAACAAATAACATTTCTATAAAATCTATTAAAAATGTTAAACATGAGTGAATTAATTATTTTCAGTATCAAAAATAATTTATAATTTAAAGTCAAATGCTTGAAATTATATATTCTCTAACTGTATCATATATGAAAGATTATTAATGCCACATAGTATATATACGCACATGTATATTTTATTTAAATATTTAAACATTTCTCATTTAAAAGCTTGAACATAATCTTCGTGAGAATGGTATTATAGGTGCCCATAAATCTGGCATTATTAAATTAGACTTTTTCCATATAATAGTTCAAGGGACAGGGCGGTCGGTCGGTTTATAGCTAATGCATGATGCATGCATGCTAAACGAGTTGCATTCAGATGTTGATCATCAGCCCATTACTTTGTCTACAAAAAACGCTCATAAATCTTGCCACCAGGCAATGGGCATTTTGTATGAAATTTTCTTATAAACGGAACCAATGAAAACACCGAAGCAAATCTGTTAATGCTTCCGAACTTCTATCGATTGCCACGGAAACGAAGAGGGCTTCATGCTCGGGAAAGCTCGAGTTTTTTGAATCGCCATTTAAATTGATATTAGGGGATAATCTAACAAAAGCATTCAATTGAACGTGCACTAATCGACGATTTAACGAACGCATATTGAAAGAACCCCCGATGCCATTTATTGTGGATATATTTACAGTAATGCTTGTCGCGCAAACGAATGGTCCCTAAAGATTGGAAATATAAGAACAAACTTCGGATTTCCAATAGGGAGAGGTATAATTTTCTATATAAATAGAAATGAGTCCATTCCCAACAATTACTAAAACTTCAATTGGTGGTTTGATTATGCCACACATGCAGCTTGTTTCATGAAGCGTGTTTTTTTTTTGTTTTTTTTCCGGACTTTGAAGTTTTCAACATTGCATTTAAAATTACTATACGATGTCGTGTTTTTGACTTCTTTCGTATTTTGAATGCATATGCTGTACCTATTTTATGTTTCATTTATTAAGTCCAAGATACAGCAATGTACATGTATGTTCAGTGTTATTCACCATTATACTAGCTGTTATCACAGCTATCTCATGTGATAGTGCCAATCCAAATTTTGTGCTCCTACATCATGTGATGATAGCAGTGCCATGTGGAACTTTTCCGTTAGGAACCTTCCTTTTCCAGAACTTACTGTACATGCATGGACTCTTAAACGTCACACTTTTTAATAATTCCAAAAAATATGCAGCTGTTTATGCTATGCGTAAAATCATAATTCCCCGCTCCCCATTGTCCTCTCTCGACACACTTTGGCACATTCTGGTCTCTTCAAGATATGCCGAACTATCAAAAGTATAGCACTATTGGTTATGAGGAAAAAAAAATTTTTTGTTACAGTTTAAAAGTTATTCAAAGTTCCACAATGATTTTGGCATAAGAGTATGCATGCATGAGAAAATTTGTCTTTCATAAAATGACGTGGATAGTGCCACCATCGTTGAAATTATTGGACATGCAGGGTAGCTCAGGGTCTCCTGTCGTCTCTCTCCTCCCAGCTAGCCTATGAAAGCCTGTTTTTAACTTTTCTTGAACCAATTTTCACGGTTATCACTACTGACGAACATTTGTAAAGCTACCGACTTACTTGTGTATTTTGTGTATCAAGGCTGGACCCTATACCCGGTCGGTGTAAAAGACCCTTGTGACGTCTAGTTTTATGGTTAGCGCACTGCATTCGCACTAACCATATCTATAAACTACTTCCGACGATTTCTGGTGTCTGGCGGTGAATTTCATGACATCAATAGTCTGTAAAGTTCAAACATTTGACCTTTACAGATAAGGACGGGGCAAGCTGAAACAGCGAACAAACGCTATATGCAAAAAAAAAGCGTTTAGGGGCTTGGTCTGTGCATGTTTATAAGATACAGAATCGTATTTTTGAATTTCGATGCATACCATTAATTAATTCAGTTTTTCTAAAGTTCCGCTAAAATGATTCCTTTTTATACACCAGTGTCCTATATTTCCCATAAAAACCCTTCTCATTATCACATTTTTTTCAATTAAGGCTTGACACCACTTGACGCCCCATGCACGCTTATGCTGTAAAATCAAATTATCTTTTATTATCACTTTTTTGCACAAAGAAGCGCTCCTCAATGTCACAGACCACCAGGTAGCGCAACCTATACCAGGACTACAGCAGTGTAGCGCATTACATATTTTATAATTAGAAGATTAAAACTAGGCTATATTCAAATAGAAATTATGCAGACCAGCAAAATGACCTCGCAAAAAAAAACCAACTCCCGAGGTATGGAGAACCAAATTCAGCAAGGGGGCATGCAACTATATCTCCATTTGAATATGGCTTGATTTTTATGATATTTCACGCACAAAGCCTATTTAATTAACGTCCATCATGTACCATTTCTTCCCAACGGTATACCAAACGTTTCTTATACGCTTATGCGTCCTGCAGTGTGCAGTAATTAAATTTTTCGACTTTTAAAAATAGGCTTTCTTTGGAAACAATTGGGTTTCTGCGTAAATGATTTTTTTGCATGTGCGATTAGCGGGGGAATGCTTTACAAATACAGACGTACAAATTAGCGAGCAGAGACCACCGAACGGTGCAGCAGAATTAAGGATCCATGCAGGTAGCACAGGTATGCATTATTTGATTTCCAGAAATGCGTTATACCTTTGGAATGGGGAGATGTGCTAAACGTGTGGTGGCTCGGGCCACCCGGGTCTGCCGCACACATCGCCATCTATTCGTCCATTCAGAGCCCTCGAGAGGGCGCACAAACAAGTGCTCCAACTCAATCCCATAGAAGTTCAGGCAGCCGAGAAAACGGCAAAGAGGCCGCCACCATTTTGCCATTGAGTTGGGCCGAAAAAGGCGCTATGGTTCACTTTTTGTGTGCATTTTTCCAAACAATTGCTCCGGGACTGTGAAGGCGAACACACCGCCACTCAGAGCCTAGGTGAGCGACGCTTGTAGCGCCATTGTCCGGCACAGCGGGCAATCATGTCGGCTTTGACCACCCCACCACGGCGTCCATCCATCGCAACCCGAAGCCAGAAAGAGAGAGAAAAAAAAACCGTGCAGCACGGGGGTGTGAGATACACGCACGGTGGTTCACAATTCAGCCAAATCGACTCATCATTGTTGTCACATTCCTGACCCATCAGGTTTTCACCACAAAGACATGCATTATGCATCGGGCCGAGAAACACGGACTGCAGAAGGGGGAGAAATGGCAGCCAATTTGCTTCATCGATAAGTGTGAGCGGATTGAGAGATGACTGATGCCAATTAACCATAAATGCCCGGTTCTTTTTTGGTTCTTGAACCTCGGGGAAGTTTGGATTTCATTAGCGAATTAGTTCAACATCTTTTGTTGCCATGATCGGCACCGCGCCGGTAGCTCCATGTAGCCAGTGGGCAATAGCTTCTCCCTCCTTGGCGAAATCTTGAGAAAAAGAAGGAATGGTAGAAGCCCTTTCATCGAGTAAAATTGTGCATTTGTATACTTTTCTTGGAATAAAAAAATGCTGGGAAGTATTTTTTTTACTGCAGTTTATGTTTACTGCACTGATAGCAGAAATTTTGGAAGTGCAAAACTATAGTGTAAGATCAGCAATGCAATAGTATTAGCTCTCACACTATTTAGATATTGTGATGCTTTTGTTTGACAAAGTGACTAAACCAACAAATTCCTGCTAGTATATTACTTGTAAAAATGAAAATTTAGAGAAATTGTTTCAACGAGAGGTAAAAGTTTCCTTTAGCTCAAAGTATCTTACTTTTTCGTTTGTAAGTGACTTGGTACTGAATTATTTAAATTATCTATTTACAAATGTAACGCTGGCCTCAGAAAATTATTGCACGTGGTTATTAATTCCATTATATATCCAGGCTTTTGTTTGTATACATATCATTTAAGGAGAGACAATGAAAATGCCCCCCTCCCACGGTATACCTACTATTAATCAATTTTTGTAATTATATAGTTGGACCACAACAACATGAGTCTCTTAATTCAATTTGTATACAGATACCTCGATTAACTTGTCTAAGCTGACAATGCAATGATGGGGAGGGAAGGGGGAGGCCTATAGCTTAATCTACAGGGTGCTTCACATGTCTTTACTTAAGCAAAGTATTTGCCAAAGAAGTTATTTGACCCATGGCATTCTTAACATTAAATGTTAAGACTTGGGTGCAGATAATTAATTGGTCTCATCTTCAAGTTGTTATGGGTATTGTTGAATGTAATGATGCGAGGCTTGTGTATTCCTGAGATTAAAATCTATTTGGGCAATATACATGTATCAGTCTTGCATCATTAAATAAGGTGCAGATGTCCTTCGCTGATTAGATAAGGTGCGTAACAAAAATCCTAGAATTTAAAAAATAGTTGCACGCCAGAGCTATACGTGCAGCTTTATCCATAATGTTCAGAAAGCGTAAAGTAAACACTTACAAGTTGCTTATCTTTACAAAAATGTTGATAAAGTATTTGATCATCCATTGATCTATTGTACATGTTGGATTCAAGGAATCTAGGGCATCTCTACAGGTGTAATAAAAATCAATGAAGCATTAATAATTTCAATGCTAAAACGTTCGGGAAACTTTGAAATCTATCAAATGGTTACGAGTACAAAGTTGACAAATATCTAAAAGAAGTTCTTTTTAGCTAGTGGTGCATCTATTAAAGCCTTGGAAGGCGGCGGTATCGTTTGAAGATGGCTCTTGCCTCGGTGGCCTTTTGCTGCCCCGCCCTTTGCTTTCTGTCCTTTTTGCAGACTTTTCTATGCATTCTATGAGTTGACTTAAACGCCGACCTGTGGGGTATCAGAGTTATAGGTCCATTGCCTTTACATGGGACGTGTTTGGGACCTATTTTTCTCTTATATCATATTTCAATGCATTCTTGTTGGGTGTAATTCATTCTTTCTGCGAGCATAAGTGGAAAATTCAAAGCCAAAATTGTTGCACCTGATTTATGTCATCATCAAAGAAATGCAATCCAACAGGTTCCCAAATATTCTGCGCTAAACGTCGCATTTGGCCAGCCTCCTCGAATTCTTAAGAGTAGTCCTATCCTATGCACTATATGCGCCTCTTGTATAACACACTTTGTGCTGAATGTATATATGTATATATAGGTATACATGCACACATTGTATGTATATATATATATGTTATAAATTAATAGTATAATAATTATAATAAATCTGCTATTTGCTTATGTCTTTCGTGCAGTATGTATTCACACAAATTGAGATTCCTCCAATCTTCTACAGAACTGTTAAAGGGAGATAATGGCTAATGCATAAACTTGCTCATTTTATAAATACCAAACCATTAATGAATGGTACTATATACATAAAGCTAAGAAAAGAAGCAATTTGGGCGTTCAGCATGGCCATTTATGGCGTATACTTTAGGTTGACAACAAACGATGGTGCAATTTGAAATCTATGGATATTCTATGCCGTATAGCATATTTTCAGGATCATTAACTAAATACGAAAAACTGAATAGGCTCTAATTAAATACCTTAAATTTTTAAATGTTTCGGCATTTTATCCATATAAATGGTTGAGATGCCATTTGGCAGTTATCCCGAAATTCATCACTTAGGAGTATCTTACCTTTGAATACGAAAAAAAAGTTATACTTTAGAAAATATATTTAAGGGGTCAAAAAAGAGGGGAGGAAAGCGTGTTGTTTTTGAAGAAAGCAAATCAGCAGGTTATTATTATTCTTAGAAGACGTCTTTCTTCTCATTTCCTTCATAGTGGTTGTCCATAGAAATAAGTCTACCTCCACAATAGACTGACTAATGAGCATTTATTTCCAACGGAGCTGAATATAGTTTAGCAGCTATTCCTTGCACTATTAAAATGTTTAATAAACGTTTCCTGGTGCATTTCTTTAGTTATTATGCGATACAGTATACGCAGAGCCATTATTTCAGATGAATCCAGCGCAAGTTCTATAGCAAGCTCAGACACGAGGATACTATGATATTCAATTGTTCGTTGTCCGCCATTGCATTTAATGAATGTTAAACGTTGGAGAGGTATGTTCATTACAATAGCTCGGATGAAAGCTGCATGAGTCCAGAGATGAGCCAGTTTCAAAGTGGCGCATGCATAAAATGTACTTGTTGAAAACGGTGCTTATACTGTGCAAATGCATACTGTACATGTACTTGTACCCATGGGAGGATGTTGCAGCATTCTATCCACACCATACGTGTACCATCCCAGCCCCGCTCATTGGGAAGGTAGCATGCACACACTGATTATGCTCGCCAATTTCATACTTGTCAGGCACCATTAACCAAAAAATTCAAGTTATTGGGAGTGTTGCGGATTAGTCAAACCTGATAGCTTTTATCATGGCTTAAGTTCCACTCCTTTTTAAATTAACCGTTAAAATCAATTTCACCTTCCCTAAATCCTCAAA
>JAQGBX010000432.1:0-36574 GCA_034698745.1 Megaphyllum sjaelandicum | reverse complement strand
AAGTTTGAATCCATATAAAACAGAAACGACTAAACAAAACTCAATAAAACCAAATGAAAACAATAGCTTGGTTATCCACCTCCTTATAGTATATCACGTCTGATCGATTTCAGCAGGTTCCAAATTCCAGCAATTTCCACAAACCCTTTGACAAATTTGTCTCACTTCTTAAACAAATGATGTACAGTGTACAAGTTGTATACTTACAAATCACCATTTTGTTGTATAACCATATAACCGTCGAACGTTCCTAAGGCGTTTTGGCATACTTTCCACAAGTTTTGCACACACTTTCACTGAAAATTGATCCTAAACATCTTAAATGATAGCTTTCAATTCTGCAATGGTTTTGGGAAGTGGTCGTTTATTCTGAATTGCCCTCTTCATTCGTCCCCACACATTTTCAATTGGATTCAGGTCTGGTGAATTGGCCGGCCAAGGTAGAAATTCCAGATTATTGTTTTCGAGCCATCTTCTAGTCGATGCAGATGTATGTGCTGGGGCCAAATCGTGTTGGTAGATGAAATCACCATCAGGATACAAGATGTCGGCTGATTGCATCATTGATTCTCCAAAAATACATTGATACGTGTCTGAATCAATTACACTTAACGCAGTGTAATCGGTAGTTAAATTTTGAGATATCGTTCAAGATGAAATGAAATTGAGAAAATAAATTCCATCTTTACCTTTATTGTACAGAAATTGTATGTGCAGTAGTTCATCAAATTCGATTAGCGTGTTACACGTTTAGTAATATGGTCATTACTTTCTGAGTGATATTGAGATTGAATGATCGTATAGGGCGAAAAAAGGTGGAATAATGGCCAGTAATGATAAAAATCTTGATTTTGGCATCATGAATAGGGTCTAATTTGCGCCATTACTTGCGCGCATATGCGCCTGAATGATTGAAAGTCTTTCATTCTGCATGTAAATAGATACATTTTTTTTCTAAGCAAAACAAAAAACTATTGTCATATGAAAGTAACTTTGTTTTGTTTATAACTAAAACAAAAACTTAGACCTTGTAGGCAAGAATGAAGCTAAAGTGATCTTAAGTTTGTTTCTCGAGATCAAGTTTCATTAAATTCAATTAGAATCATTGAACTGTTTAAAAATGTAGGCAATCTGCAATTTTCGATTTGCGTCAATTTCAGTGTTATTGTAGCTAGATATTTGATTTGAATATGAAAGACGCTTGAAGGATATACCTGCATAGTAACGTCATTATATATTGAAGTTTTTTTGACGAGAAACGAGCAAATATTGATATAAAATCCTGTTTTTGTTTGTTCAATAATGATCTAGATGTATTTCTGTTCAGATGACATCCACCACATTTAATTTCCTTTTGTAGGTTTTTTTAACTCTTTTCACTATCTATATTCTTTAAAGAAAAAATAGTTACTGAGTTACATGAATTATGTATTAATCAGGACTTTGATCAAAGTAAAACTAAAAAGAACATCTAAGAAACTATTTTGGAAACAGAACGGCAACGCCTTAAGGTACTACAAAAATGTAAAGTAAAAAGCCAGATTAAAGCCATTTGTAATGCTTTAATTTGACGAATTGTTTCAATCGTGATGCTGAAATCGTAGTACTCAAATGCGTTTCCATAGAAACATTTCAGGTTGCCGGTGCAATCGATGAGTCGTTGCTTAAGACGTTGCTTAAACGGGAAATTTAGATAGGGTTTTAGTGCAATGTTCTCTGCTCTCAATGTTTTGCCTTCCAGAAAGGACGTGAGAAAAATAAAAAATGCTGGATTACTTCTATGTAAACATAAATAGCTTTATCAACAATCGTGTGTTGACAGATTATGGCGCTCCGCCAATGCGTTGAAGCTATGGAAATATTAGCGACTATATAGAATTACATTTTCCTAAATGTTATGAAAGTTTTTTTCTTCTAATTTTAATGTTTTTTTTTATTCTAAAAAAACTGTTTTTGGAATCGTAACACGATGATTACTCATTTACAATTTGAAAATATTTAAGCCTCTTGTTCTATCGAAAAATTAAAAACTGAATTTTGAGAATGTTGTGATTTAGGTGCTTTTCCCCCAATAAGCGATGCAAGTAGAAGTAAGCTGCAGCTGAAAAATAATGAAACATAATTGCAATAGTAAATTGATAATTTTTCCAATAAATTTAAATGTGTATGTAACTCTATACTGTAACGGAAGAGAGAAGAATCTTGAGAGCAATAAACTTGAATAAGGTCACATAAGAATTCTGCTGAAATTGCATTTCAGAAGTAAGTATGATAGGTAAAAAACCTATGTCCTACTTGCTATTAAAATGGGAATACTTTTTTCAAGGAAGTAAATGATACTTACTATAAATGGAATTTTATTTTCCACAATATAGAAATTAGTCACCCATTTGTTCTAACAGTCATTCAGCCTAAATACGTGGTATGTAAGAGTAAGAGCCCGTTAGCAATTAAGTGTTTAAGGTCACTTTTAATTAGTAACGTGCTCTTACCATAACGTCGCCTTTTAATTTGTACCTTTTAACTTATATCTATACAATTAGCTTAAACAAACAAATATACTTTTATTAATGTAGGGGAAATGCAGTAAAACCTGGAAAAGTGACCACCTTTGAATAGTGACCACTTTTTAGTGGATTGGTTTTTTTTTCAAGTGTAGGCCTACATTTCGTTCAATAAAATTCTCTGTATAGTGACCAGTGACCACCTGTCTATTGTGTACAGTGACCAGTGTGTGTTGCTTTTTTTGCAATTTTACATTGCCAATTGTACCTTATAAAAGTGACCAGATAACAGATGAGTCACGTTACATCTTGCTTTAACCATTGGACATGATGTTTCTGTACTTTTTTGGTTTTGGAGTCTTTTTTGGAGTCTACATGCATATTAAAGTGCAGTGTACATGTTCATCATTTTAATTTTAATTCCGGCATTCTTTGTATATACAGTAGTGACCACCTGTGCACAATGACCAACATAGCATATATTTTGTGTGGTCAGGCTTAACAAGTTTGACTGTATTTACAAATTTTTACTATTATTAAAGTATATTAAATTTTAACATTTGTGCTAAAGGAAAAACAAAGGTTTAGATGAAGTTGAACAACCTTTGGATAAATTGTTTATATTTGTACGTAAATACCATATGCAAATATCATATATTATATGCAAATGACATATGTAATTCCGGAACTAATATTTCTGTAAAATAAGTTAAAGACTCAATTTTTTTTAGAAAGTTTGAGGATAGTGTGTTTAGTTTGAGAGGGAGTTTAAACTTATGTCTTTAAATTCTTTTCGTTCTTAGTGTTTGAAATATGTTCACGACCTCTTCAAACACAACTTTCCGGTTGCTGAGACATTACCAGCTCACCTTCTACAAACGATAATTTGCAAATATCTCTTCTGGAGCGATATGCCATTTATTACTTTCTGAATGTGACCATTACCAGATCCAGTATTGTCCCCAAAATCATCATTAACCTATTCATTATTATCGTACTCGTGTATAGTTGCGCTTTTTTTATTGGATCCATTTGCTGCTTCTACTCGTGATTAAAAGCAATAGCGTTTTCGCTACACTGACTCTGTGAGAAATATCTTTTGGCAAAGACATGTCATGCGTGGAATGACCTCTTACGTTGTTTTATACGATCTACCAGAAGTGACAACTCTGCTGACGTATGGGTGCGTGCGACTAGACCAAAAAGATAAGGGATAAAGGAAAGACGTGTACTATTATTTCTGAAGAAACGAAACACGTATAACACGTACCCCTTAAGTGAACAGTATTTTTATGTGGAAGGATCGAATTTTAACCTTGAGTTGAAAATTCGTTATAAACAGCTAGCTATAGCAGTTTGCATCCTGTAAAGCAACCTATGGTGCTGCCACCTAGACGACGTCAAACCAGTGCTTTACAGTAGGTCTACTTGTAGACAGGGTTCACTGACATGTGTCCCCCAACATTTTTTTCCCAAAAACAATTTTTCCCAACGCCAATATTTCCCCAAACCTTCTTTTCCGAGGACATTTTTCCCTAACATTATTTCACCAGAGATTTATTCCCGGACATTTCTTCCCTAACATTTCTTCCCGAGAACATTTTTTCCCGATGGAAAAAATATCCAAAAAAAGGTCTGGGAAAATATTGGCGTTGGAAAAAATTGTTTTTGGGAAAACATGTTGGGGGAAACATGTCACTGAACCCTGTCCCCTAGATCAGGATAATTTTTAAGACTGGGCTAGGTTAAGTTAGGGTCTGAGGATGGCATTATCTCCACAGACATGCTACTTCAACAATGCCCCTATATACAATGATTTATGTTAATAATATGTTTAAAAATGTTAAAATAGGTTTAAAATATGTTAAAATAAGTTTGAAATATATTAATTCCATTTTCTTCTCACTTAAATTGGGGCTCCGCCCCCAAACCCCTGCCAAGGGGGGTTCATGCCCTCCTCGGACCCCCACGGTGGGGGCCTGCGGCTCCCGCACGACCACACCCCCGCTGGCCTATAACCTAACCTATAACCAAGTCTTAAAAATTATCCTGATCTAAAATACATTTTGCCATTCGGAAAGGGAATGTTATTTTTTTCATATAGGCTTAAATTGACTTATTTCTATCTTAAGGAATTCAAAAACAAAATAACTAAAATGGATGATAATTGGTGAATATACAGGGTGTACCAATATGGTTTGGCCAAAATGACAGGGTAG
The DNA here is from genome assembly GCA_034698745.1 of Megaphyllum sjaelandicum. Classification (NCBI taxonomy): domain Eukaryota; kingdom Metazoa; phylum Arthropoda; class Diplopoda; order Julida; family Julidae; genus Megaphyllum; species Megaphyllum sjaelandicum. The sequence continues at coordinate 31,851 of JAQGBX010000432.1, read as the reverse complement.
GTAGCTGGTGGTATGTGAAGTAAAAATACTAATAAACAGGGAGGCCCAAATCACTCCTTAACATAAAAAACATTTATTGCAAATGATTTGTCTGACAATAGATTTCACACACCACATATTTTTTACTCCACATATCACCAGATACCTACCCTGTCATTTTGGCCAAACCATATCGGAAAACCCTGTATAAAGAAGAGATGTATGTTTGTTTGTATGTATGGAGTCTCGTAGCGGAAGATTTTTTTGGTACATGATAACGCAAAACGCGTACAAAAAAAGACAAAATACTCTTCTGCTACGGGGCTCCATATGTTTTTGGTTTTTTATGGATATTTGCTTCGGTTTTAGGCTGTATACCCGGGTAAATCCGGACTAATTAACAGCTAGTAATGTAATGTATATCAGAAAGGATGATGTAACAACTTATGCGCAAAAGATGGTAAACGGGTAACATTCCACTTTTAAATTTTGGATTCAAAACTGTCAAAATATTGATTACTGTATAGTGTAAAGTTGTCAATTACAAAACCTGTTCCAATAGAGGTATTTAATGATTAAATGTATTTTGTCATAATAAGGTTATGATTAAAACCGATACAGCTCAAAATCTCATGATAGCATTTTGTACAGTATATACTAAACTGATCAAGTGAAGTCAACCACATTGTTATTGTAGTAGACTTAAAATTGTAAACTGTTTGATACTATTAACTGACCAAAATCCATGAGTTGGATATTTTTTAATACCTAGCTGAACAAGTGATCCAATTGGTAATGGCATTAACATGTCTGTTGCAATTAATGACAATCTTTTGAACACTGTAGAAGAATTTAAATTGTAAATTGTTTAATGCTGCCTTAGCAAAAAAAAATTACTGACAAGCAAAGTACCCTAATCCCTCGAGTATTGTCCGCAGACTATACAAGGTTTTTTGACCAGTGTTGGATCCCCGCGGACTATACCCGAGGGCGGACTATCTATGCTCAAATTAAAAATACCGGTATCGTATTACGATGAATTGGTACAAAACTCATTACAAATATACTGTATTTTATAAAACGGAACATTTTATTCAATATACTATCCTACTGTGAAATATTGCGCAAACAGGACATTATAGCCTCACTTTTTTCCCCTGCGCGCTCTCACCTTATTAGTCTTACACCGTGCTCTTACGTTAAGACGAATTCAACTATAGCTGTTAATTAGTCTGTAACTTTTCATCCCATAGAACGCTTAAATAAACAATTTGTGTAACGGCATATAGACTTTCATCTGGTACGAAAGCAAATACATGGTGTGCATTTTTTAAAAAGCTGTCGCCCATCTTTCTTGCTTTGGCATCTTTTTGTTGTTGGTTTTTCACCCAATTACCAGATGAGATTACATTTTCTCTCGCTGCTTTCTCCATTGAACCACCTTTTCCTCTCGCACGTCATCCCTCATCCCTGTAATTACATATTGCGTGCGAGCTCCAAGATGGCAATTTCATGAGAAGAAGAAGCTGAACATTTCTAATGCTGACCGTGTGCGGATAATATGGCCAAAATAATGAGTGGTCATCCTGATTGCAATTTTCTTTCATAAAGACGTTGAGCTCTACAACGGTGCAGGGCATGCAATATCTGTTAACACGCCCATCATATTTCATTTCCCCATTTCTTTCATGATTTCAACGAAATTAGGCTTCATTATTATTAAGCAATTTTCTTTTCTTTAAGAATTGATGACTCGGCCGGAAAATGTTCGCAGTCGAGCTGCGAACCAGAGGAAGTGTACAGTCTGCTGTCCTTTAGATTGGTAGTCATTCATTGATGTAATGGCAAGTCTTGTCTTTGGCGTAAAAAATTGATACCCCTGCAGACATTTGCTGTTTGCTTTGTTATATTGCCATTATTTCGATGTAATTAATTAATGGAGCAACGATGCAATGGATGATGCAAAAATAAGCACTGACTCGTGGAAAATGTTGTTTTCCGAAATTAGCAAACACCTTAGTCCTCAGAATAACAATTATAATGACAAGGTGCGCTAACGTTTGTTCTTTAGGATCCGGCAATGTATGAGGTTTAACAAAAGGTACTGATGATTTTGATACAATCATCGATGATCCAAAATGATTCAGAAATATATAGAAAATTAATAATGCAAAATAAGCAGCTGTATCGTAATGTCGGAGGATTTTGATACAATCATTAATGTTGCATAAGGATACAAAAAATTAATGCAATACAAATGGAATGTTGCAAAAACAAAAAATCTCGTAGAAGTCTGATTTTGATGTAATCGTGAATGACAGACAATGACACAAAGATGTGGAAACATATCTCGTAGAATTCTGATTTTGATGCAATCATCAATGAGACAAATTGATTCGAAAATACTGTTCATGTATATATACAGACATATATGCACATGTCACGAATATAATGCTGTTTGGCAAAATTAGCGAACATCTCAGAAGGACAATTAATTAAAAGGTGTTTGTTTGTTGTTTAAGATTCGGCAATGTACAGTCAGACCTGGTACAGTATATTTGTTTTGACAACAGTAACTGATGATTTTGATACAATCATCAGTGATGCAAAATGATACAGATATGTATAGAAAATAATGTAGCAGTCTCGTAGAAGTCTGATGATTTTGCAGCAATCTACAATATGACATATAAGGACACAAAATATAAGAAGTCTGGTTACTTTGATGCAATCATCAATGAAACAAATTGATTCAAATTTTGCGAAATTAGCGAACAACTCAAAATGAGAATTAATGACAAGGTACGTTTACGTTTATTCTTTAGGATTCAGCAGTAGGCCTATATGCGTTTTGACTTAGGACACTGATTTTGAATAATGTTATTGATTTAGACGTGCAGTTTTTAGAACAAAATAAATAATCATATCTAAAATGTTTGGATATAGTTTGTCCATCGGATCATAGCAATTTCAAATGCATCAAGGGTAATATAAATGCACTTGAATGTAAATGTTTACGAAATAAGACAAATTTATTTAAAAAATATCCCGAAAAACATGTTGATTTTATTCGTCATGAAACAGATGAATAAAAAACGTATTATGCAAACATTCCCTTGTCCATGAATAAATGTATTCATGGGCAATGAAATGTTTGCAATTAAGCTACACTAGCTGTTTCATCTTCGAGATGAAATTCGAGATTTTTGAGATTGACTGGTTTTTTTTAAACATGCAACTTGTTTAAATCATTGCAGAGAATAGTTTTTAATTCGTCGATATGTTGATTTCAGTTATTTTGATTTGATAAGTAGATGCATTAGATACTTACAAATTCATCCACAGCAGTAGTCGGTGGATGTGCATGTGCCGAATTCATCGGTATAGGCCTTTGATTTATGCAAGATATTTCGTATACGAAATACATATATGTATAAATAATCAGTTCATTCATTGCATGCATAAACCGAATATGCAGTTCATTTAATGTATACTGTATATGTTGCAAGGTAATCGTATAGATACGTATAAATATGGGAACGTTGGATTCTGTAGCCGTTATCAGTTGAATAAGTAATATATTTTTGATTGGTACTCGTTTCTAAACGTCTTTCATCTAAAATGCATGCACCCTTAGTATATGGAGTTCATGCATATCATTTTAATGGCTAATTTTAAAAATAGCCTATATATATATATATACATTTATATTTTTTTAACAAATATCCCATGTCCAAAGGTGATCATGTCCATGCATGCAAACATTGTGCTGGCAATATTAAAATCGGCTAAAATGTTATTGTTCAGTCAATTTGCTTAATTTATCACGTGCTTCGTATGCAATCTTAAAATCTGCATAGGAAATGAAACTAACTACTTGCATTTCTTCAACACTTCAATATAAAGCAAGCTGCATCATCTTGATATATAAATGGGAATATGCATCTTTGCTATTATTTCGTATTATTAATATTATTCTGTTATTATCAAAAGATCGAGATATTTTGATTTTAAGTGTAAACCTTCTAAATCGAGGCCACTGATGTAATGTACTCCAATATTATCGATGGCTTCTGCAGCCGTTATCAGTTGACCAACTGGCTAATTGACCATGCCGAGTTAATGCTATAATAACGGAATTAGGAGGTGGCACGAGAAACATCTTCACCATTATTTCTGGACTGAAAATCCGCAGCACGATGGCAAGTTTCTTAGTTTCTTGGAAAGCAGATCAATGGCGCTTGATTGCATCGCATTGTTACATATCTGATGCACGTCTATTGCGTATAACGAGTTTGGCGCCAATTGCCCGTCTTGTTTGCGCTAAAACGTGATTTAATGTAAATAAAAAGCCGTGGAGAAATGTTCGCGGGGATAAATTACGAAAGAGTTTAATGCTGCAAACCGCCGCTGATTAATTTATTAAGCCATTGTTAAGTTCTCTTCTCCTTTCTTTTGCTGCTTCTGTGAAATCCGACAAACTGATTAACAGATTTCTCTGCAGCAACTCCATCGTAAACATCAAAAAACGAAACTGGCGATTAAAGACTCGCACAAAATTGCGGTAATCAAAGGCAGGCATCTGGCAATTTGTTTTGTCCTTTCAATCCGAACCCATGGAACATTAATTGTGCTATTCCACGATGGATTCCAACTATTTGGGCGGTGCAATGCCCTCTGTGGAGGAAGAAAACGCTTTGCCATCGACCAATTCAAATGCAATTTCATTGAAATGTTCCTTGCGTGAAACTATACGCTTTATTAGCAAATCTCAGCCACTCTAAACGGGCTGCCTCAGTTTACAAAAGCTAATTGATGAAGGAAATTCCTGATGGAATCAGGCCTCAGCAATGTGGGTCATTTGTTCGTTGAGAATCGACATTTTCAATATTTCGAAAATGTGAATATTTCAACTATAATATGGAATTTTTTTTAAGATGCTTAGGGGCCATTAAAAGGGACGCCCTCATGTACGGGGTATGGGGATAGATTGAGTCATAGACCCAATATGGACAGAGGGAGGGACCAACTCGAATGTCCACTTAAAAAAAATGCCAAATAATATCGATTCTTAAAGAAACAAGGTAAACCGAGCACAATATCGCATAGGTAATGTGTTATACGTTGCAAAAGTCAGTATAAACAGGGTACTTCAAGTCCTGAAAAACCTGAAAAAATCAGAACTTAAAAACTCAGGGTCCATTTGCAAACTTTCAAATTTTTACAGTATAAATTTAGAAAAGTTTCAATTTTTTCAAGCGTACACTTGCAAAATTTTTAAACCTTTCCGAGGTCGTCTTTAGAAAAGTTTGCACGTATTATCGAAGACAAAATTGCAAAATTATCCAAGTTTTCCCGAGGACAAATTTGCAAAATTTTTCAAGTTTTATCTAGTACAAATCTCCAACATTTTCAACTGTTTTCGAGCATAGATTTATAAGATTTACAGCAGTTTCCGAGGAGAAATTAGCAAAATTTCTAACAGATTCTGAGGACAATTTAGCAAAATTCTCAAACTTTCCAGACTACAAAATTTACGTTTTCCGAGTACAAAGTTTCAAAATTTTTCAAATACATGACCGGACACAATGCGGACATTGGGTAGGGGGAGTCCAATTTTTCAAAAATTTTGAGGACGTCCTTTTTTAAAGGTCTCTTATCGTGGTCTTGGCAATCTTTAAAAAATTGCCACTGCATTATGTTATGAATTGTTGAGATGTATCCAGTGTCTTATATACCGTATTTTTGCAAATCTGCAAATCTTAAAATGTTTTTTAGATGATGCTTAATGTAGTTCTGTCAAGCTTATAACAAAATGCAACTATTCTGTTACGAATGTGATAATAAGATTATTCTCTTTTTAAATTTAAAGTTTATAGTTCAGTCAATGCGTAGAACGTTTAATAGAGGCCTACTTTAGGCTCGATTATCCGGGGTTCTGGAAAACATGCAAAAGTCCGGGAAGTTGAAAATGTCTGGAGAAGTCAGGAAAGAAAGACTTATTATATAAAAGTCAAGGAAAATCAGCGTATTCAAGGAAAAAGTTTCAAAATTGTCCAGGTTTTCCGAGGAAAAAGTTTCAAAATTGTCCAGGTTTTCCGAGGAAAAAATTGCAAAATTTTCCACGTTTTCCGAGGGCACATTTTCAAAACTTTCTACACTTTCTAAATACAAAATTGTAAACATTTAAAAAAAATTCCATGCACATTTTTAAAAAAATTTGTAACATTTATTTAGGTTTTTTTTTTCAATACTTCTATTAGCGAAATATACTTTATATACAGTAGGCCTACGTATGTATGTTTGTAAAACTATCTATTTGAATAAACTTAACTTATAAAACAAATTATAATCTATACTTTGATTTATGTATGAGATAATGAATAATTTGCATTGCTAGGATATTAAGTTACAGTAAAGCAATCATGCAAAGTACTCCATTCTACATTGTACAAAAATTAGAGAATATCTAAAACGTCGTAGGTCATCTTCAAGTCATCTAACAAAAACTTTTTTTAAATTTTAATTTAAATTTACAGTATAGTATTTGCGGAATATTGTATTTGTGAATAAAATACCTTTTGAATGTTAATGCAATCTGGTGAAAACGTCGTAAAGGGAAAAGCCAGAAACATGATGTAGACAGTATCAAAAAACGTATAGGAGGCCTAGCTGGTGGGTAATAAATTCAGTTTTTTTGTGCGCCAAGGCTGTGGCTATACATGTATGTTTTTCGTGTGTTCTTAGCAATTGTTAGTCTGTCATTTATTTAAGTAAGTAAACTGAATTTATCGCTGGCAACGTGATTTACGCAGTTTAAGCTCTTAGTTCCCTAGTGGCTCGTGATTTTTAATGTTTACCTGAATAAATATTAATGTTTCGTTATTTCGTTCTCCTCTTCTCCAGGTTCTAGGAGTGTGCGCAGTTACGGGAAAGGTAAAGAGGAAGTTCCTGCACGTCCAAATGTCATTTGGGAAGACGGTCAACTTCAGCCTTACTTTGACAACAGTACAAATCGCAACGTGACCACGCAACTCTCCAAAACAGCTTTTCTACACTGCAGAGTGAGGAACCTCGGAGAAAGATCGGTGAGTTGACAGCAGAGTTCCTTTACATGTATAAATGTCGTCATTTGTGTTACTTTAATTGACAATCAGAAATGGTCCCATGTAGTAAAAGCACTGTAAAAACATCTGATGCGGACTGAAACATTTCTAATAACATTGATGAACAATTTTGTTATGGATGACAACACTGGAACGATTTAAGCTTAGTCTGCATACATGACCTTAAAGCATCACAAATTGCCAAATTGAGTATGTCTAACCCAAGCTTAATTAAGATTTAATTTCATTAATTAATCAGATTTGCAACTCAAATATTTCAACTTATGACAGCTTCAGATTTTCAATGTTACCGAAATATGACCAACTAAGCACTTTTTATAATAAGGTAACTTGAAGTTGTTTAAAAAATACTGATTAAGTTTCCTTTTTTTTAACTTAATAAATATTTTACAATGATGCGACGCCATGTTACTATTTTCCTCGAACATTAAAACAATTTTGGTTAATTTATATTGTATTTTAATTCGTAATATACATGTAGTTTTTAAATTAGATATAATGGATCTTATGCAGTTACATATGAGGCTACATCACGTGATGTTTTCATCGCAACATCAACTAAAAGAACGTTCTTAGGCACTGCCTCCGGGTAATTTTCGCCCATGAAATTAATAAAATGTCAAGTGATATTTGCTTGCTGACGAAATATGCATTAGGTCCATTAATTATACGACAAGTTCCTGAATTAGTGAATTTCATTTTTAAATTCGGACTCTAATGATTGTAGACAAAATCGAAAATATTTTACAACAAATTAATGCACAATGAAGTACTTTCTAATTTTAAAAAATAGCTTGATTTCGTATGAAGGGCACTGTACTAGTGTCTGCATTGAAGATGCAAAGATTCAAGTTTTGCAATTCAAATTATGTTGAACATTTCCAAGTTTTAGGTGCATTTTCAGTTGCGATTTATACGTAATTGTTACAAACGTGATGTTCCTTACCCTTTAAAACATATGTAAACTAATCTTTCGCATGAATAGTTTTGCAAAATATTAATGCATACATTTTGGTCATGCATGTTGCCATGAAATGTTTTATAATCGGACTTATTGGCCAGCACATTTGCCGAAAAATCTTAAATTCGACTTTCCGCAGTCGTGACCTCGTTCTGAATCGAAAATCCAAAAATTCAGATTGTATATTGGTCTGAAATCATTTTGTTAAAAAAAAGTCGAATTGACATTAATAAATGCCAATGTCGGATCGCCATTTCGGCGAGAATGGAAATGCGTATAAAAATATAACGTTTTGATAAATACGAATATTTACCAATCTATCATCGCACAAACTTTGATGTTACATTTTTCAGTTCCTTCCTGCGCAAGTTTCACATGTTAAATGGTTTTTTTGAAGGGGGTGGGTAGGAGTTGGGTGAGTACCAGGATGACGTCACCTACTGACGTCTTCTGATGTTGTTTTCTTCAGGGGTTTTTAGACATTAGATAAGATGCCATTGAGTTAGCAGCACTGCATTGGCATACATCCCCTCCTGCACGCCAATGAGAAACTCCTCTTTTGCCGCAACCTACATTTAGGATGTTCGACACACGTGTAAACATGGGTTATTTTGTGCTCTAGATCGCTGATTGTTTGCGAAACAATGAAAGCAACATTTGATTTGAAAATTTGCGGCAGAGGAAGGAGGGGCGGAGGGCGATGCCAGAGTCTGTTAGATGGCTATTAAGTGATGTAACCTAGGACGATAAGAAACAAAACTGTAGAAAATAAGATTAAATGAGGCTGATTGTCTGTGCAAACATCGTCGTTTAACGCCCATAATCATGGTTAGTTTTAAAGATGGGGCGAGGAGAAGCTACTTCCTTTAGTCTCTTCTTCTTGCTCATTTATTAACTGATGCCATCGAGAATTAGTCTTGAAATGGCTGAGGAAGGCTCGCGAAGAAAACAAGAGTGCTCCGAAAAAGCAATGGCTTACGACTTTGAATTCATGCGAAATTCACTTGGTATTTAAGAGTAGTCCTCTGATTGAAATACAGTAAAACCTGTTGAAAGTGACCACAAACAAAATGCAATGTCGGTCACTGTAAACAAGTGGCTACTATACAAAGAATGTCTGAATTAAGTTAAAATGAACATTCACACTGTATTTCTAAATATAGACTGTAATACATGTGGTAAAAAAAACACAAAACCAAAAAAATACAGAATCATCATGTCCATTACGTACAGTATATTTATTGCCTTATTACACATTTTTTTTTAAAGAAAAGTTTATCAAGTTTTCCTTGTTTTAAATGCTTTTTGCTTCTTTTGATCATGTTTTCAGTGATTTTTCGATCTGAATAACATGATTGGCTGAATTATTGTTATCTGATCAATTTATATGGTACATTGGCAATGTAAAAATTGCAAAAAAAAAGACACGTCCACACACTGGTAACTGTACACAATAGACAGGTGGACACCACACAGAGAATTTTTGTAAAGGAATTGCAAAAACAGTCTTCAAATGAAAATTGGTCGTTGTCTTAAACCTGTGATCAAAGGCAGTCTTTATTTTCGTTGGAGCTGTATATTTTGAATATCTTGAGCCAAATTATCGACAGTCATTGTCTTTTGAATTATTAGAAAAAAAATGATAGCTTAAAACTTGAAATTCAATGAGAATTCGTTTGGATTGTAAGAGTAGTCATCTAATTAAAATATTTTTTGATAGGATGAATTGACAATATTTCAATGTACGGTACGTAGTCGTTGTCTTTAACGTATTCAATCAAATACAATTGCTGTTCATAATACCTTTACTCAGACATTAGTTGTTTCTGATGTCTTGATAAGATGGTTTGTTACTTCTTTAATAAAAAAAAACAGTATCGTTATCTATATTTATATTATATAATTTTATAACGTCTTATGCCATTGACTGTCATTGTTTTAACATGGTCAGTTAGAGAGTCGTCGTTACCATGAACCAAGTACTGTTACTGTCTTATGACAACGTTCAACTAAAGAAAGTGTCTATTTACCATCATATACATGCACATAAGACTTTATTTTCAATTATGCATGACCACTTTAAAACGAAGACAGTGCCTTTGCCACTGTCTTCAACCACATATTAATACTATTTTTCCCCAAAGCATTGACAGCAGTGCATCTACAGCGTAGGTTCATTAACAATACAGTTGATACGAAATTGTGTGCATTGTATTCATCATTCCTCTTTGTCAAAACAAGTTATTGCAACTAGAAAAAACATGTGCGCTTTATATAATGTCGTGTTTTATTTATGAAATTCGCAAAGTCACACTTGTTAGGCTTTTTTGCCAGAGGCACATTGCCAGCTAATCCCATATCAAGGTGCAGACGTTGATACTAATTAATTACTTACTAGTCATTGTTATCTCCGTTTATCCTCGCAGGGATTATTCTTTGCTTCCTCCAGAAGTGTAAATGGCGATGTCTTTCCATTAACGTTGCTTGGCATTGTTCGTCAGATTAGCGTTGTTTAGCTGCTGAAATCCGTTAAGTTTCTGCTATGTTTCGATCTTTTAATAAATGCAATCTGCTCTTCGGAATTGCGAATTGATATGATCAATAATAAACTTTGAAGAAACGAATTAGAAAGTCAGTTTCTTATTACAAAATCCACTAAATTGCTTTTGAAATGGCTAATTCGTGTTTATAATCGTAGTAACCTGAGTCATTAGTTTTAAGTCTGCTGCTTTTCTGCTGTCACCATGGAAGAATACATGGGGTATTAATAAATGAATTTAAGTCATGTACAGTGTTGCTTCTACTTCTACAGTATTCTTCTACAGTATTAAAAATTTCATCGGATTAAATACTAAAATAAAACTCGAAAGGTACACGGATAGCATTAAAGATGTTCTTTTCTTCATTTGGTTAATTTTTACATAACCTTTCTAAGAATGGGCCGGTTGCACCAACTTAGGTTAAAATCTGAGGTTTACTAACCTTGGGTTAAAACTTGACTCCAGGTTAACCTTCGGGTTATGTTTGTGTTGCACCAACTAACTCTTGTTAAAATAACCTTAGGGTTATGGAACCCATGTTTAACCTGCTGAAACCAAAATGGAGAACAGAAAACGAACTAACTTTGACCAATGCTGCCAGATTGCGCATCCTGGATTCACCTGTCTATGTATTAACCAAGTGATGTAGCATGCACCCGTGCACGCTTGTGCAATAATACGGTGTGTTAACCTAGAGTTAGGTCTACGCAGTAGGTTAACCCCAGGTTATTCTAATCCTCTGATAGTGCAACCGGTCCTTAAGGAACAATATTTATCTTGTGGAAAATCAAACACGTTTAGGTGCATAGCGTTCAGTGCCGGCTTAAAAGCAGTTTTTTGGAATAAATTGATTGAATGTTATCGTGATTTACCTGTGAAAAATTATTGATATGTGATGATAAACTGAATGCACCAAATCCGCTACCAATCTTTTCACAAACAGAACATTTCTAAGAAATAAGATCACTTTTTTCGAACCGTGCCGTTCGCAATGGATCTTATGCAGATTTCGTCAGCATCACGTACGTGGCATGTCATTTATTTTTTTTAGCTAAAATCACCCGGAGGCAGTGCCGAGCCTCGTTCTTTAAGTTGTTGATTCAATGAAAAAATCACGTGATGTACACCGTAAAAAACATTCTAAATTTATACTTGTTTTCTGTCTAAAATTTGTTAAATGCATTTTAACTTGAGCCTTTTTTTCAAATTTAAGACAGATAATGTCTGGTTTTTTTGTTGTACAGATAAGCCTCTTTCGTAACACTGCATAAGGTCCATAGTTATTGACCATGTTTTTAACTTCAAGACAGCGCACTACAACTCAGTTATGGAACTTAGCATCTTTTTAAATATCATGCAGTTGCTCTCTGAAATATCTCACAATTTTGTATTTCCAGAGAATTGACAATACGAACATTGCGCTAATGGTTGATAATGAGGTCCATGGGGAGTAGCATGCATTCTGTCCATCGTTGGTGCAAACCGATCACGTGTCACCAGAACGGCTATTAATCACGGCTCCGATTAATATTTGGTCATTGTCCGTTTTGTCCGCTGCTCGTCCCTATATATGCAAATCCCTCTGGCGGGGAGCATATATCGATTCTGGTCCATTGGCATTCAGTCTCAAATCCCGGATTAATCCGGCAGCCATTTCGCTTTTCTGTATAAATTATTTGCTAAAGGCCGTGCGGTTAGCAATTGAGGTCTGCCAATGCAATGTGCATAAAGGAGCGCAAAACTTGTCCAAATAAAGTTGGTCGTCGTGCCGCTGCAGACGTGCTCCTCATCACCAAGTGCCTCCTCTACGGGCTGTTGTGCAGGCAGAAAGTGTTTGAGCTTTTATAGCCCTATAAAATTCCTCACGTCAGAATAAATGCTTCTTCGCAGTCTCCTATTCGGAATGGAGGGGGATTTCCCCCTGCATAATAATGTGTACCTACCCCCGGCACGTAGAAATGCACATTCACCACGTTCTTAATAAAGCAATGGACCTCCAATTTCGTGACATTCGCCGTAAAATGGGACCATTAAAATGCGCACCAACACCGAGCTGCCTTTTCCTCCACATTTTCTCCTTTCAAATCGGCATATGATTATTTGCGATGCACTTATATATTTTTTTTTCATCCAACTAATCCCATCGCCAACTCTGGCTCGGTTAGTTATTGGTCTATTGGCTATTGGCACGTTGCCCTCCCTGAACATCCTCTTCAGCGATCTGGATGATGGCTGCCATTTAATGAGTTTTTCATCCTCTTCCGCCGCGTGGCCCTTATGGAAAAAATGGCGAATACATCGCTTTTTTTCCCTTATGAAAAATAACTGATGGTAAGTGATCGTAAAATCGAAACTGATGTTCAACTCTGATGTCAGAATACGATGTGCAACCTATAACTGGCGATGTTTGGAACATCGGTTAATAGTTGGTCCTTGTACCTTGCTTGAAATCAGGCATTTCAACAAGGGACATTGTGAAAAGTATATTTCAAATTAAGTTAAAACTGGTAAACTTATGTTGGATTCTAAACTGACGTGCATCATTTAATGCCATTAGCAGTTTGAATGACCAGAACATTCTGGGCAGTGAACATTCTGATGGCCACCATTTAACCCGTTATAATTTGGAACAAGTATCATTAGTTAACAATATGATTAGTTAAGAGTTTTGAAAAAATAGTGCACCTTAAGTTAAAACTGATAAATTCTTAGTTGATTTGCATCCGTTTATGCAGGTGACAGTTTGTCCGGAATATTCTCTGCAGGAAACAACCCGATGCCTGCCATTTATTGATTTGTGTGTCCTATTTCTTAATGCATGTAAATTGTACAATATTTATAGTTAAAAATATGACTAACTGATGGGAAATTGAGCACACCCATATAACGATAAACTTACGTATAGTAAACAGAAAGTCAGCAGTTAATTCTGATACACCACATTTAATGTTATTGGAACTTAATCCCTGCACAGTCTCTTAAATTATCTTTCTGATTTCTCCTCTTTGATGAGTTTTTGTAATCATCAACCACATACAGTATGCCACTTATGGTAGAACTGCAAACAACAACTTTATACGTGAAAACTGACGTTAAGTAAACACAAACCGAAGTTGAAAATGCTGGACAGCTAGTGCAAAATATTGCTAATTTTAGCATTTATCGTAAAAGTTGCTGTAGATAAAATTTTAAATGGCAAACGCTTTTAGTAATAACTACGTTATATTATTAAGTTGTTGACATCAAACAAGGAATAATTAGTTTGGTAGTAAAAAAGCATTAGTTTGCGGTCATTGTTCATCAGTTTACAGTCATTGCTCATCAGTTTACAGTCAGTGATCATTGCTGGTTATATTTTATAATTAATGAAGTAGACTCCATTGAAGTGGCATCTAATTATTTCCTGCTAGTATATCAATGTTTGTCGACATATAGGTTTCCTCAGTATATGCTGAGTCATACATGTATATTCTGTAAATCATCAATGTAACTGTTTTATATTAGACTAAATCGGCATCAATTTTCAAATGATTGATGTTTAGTATAACATTATTTTGTAAAACAGTTTGCCACTAATTTGATAAACAAGCAAACTCAACGGATTTTCAACGTACGTGTAATTTGCTAACGTAGACTCTACAAATTGGACATGTACTACTCCACCTCCTTAGGTTATGGACAAAATTAAGATATTATCACTTAAGTACATTTGAACCTTTTAAGTATATGCTGTACGTCAGAGTTAGGCATTATTCAACTAATTTTTTAGTTAACTACAGTTACAAATAAATAACTTAGCTTTATTAGTTACGAGTAACTAACAACTTGAATTATATAATTGTTAATCCCTAGCACGAAACTAATTTTTAAAACTTCTTTATTTGTAGTTTAAAGAGCAACTAAAACTATTTAGTTTAGAAAAAAAATATTACCAAGGACAACTAATAACCTTTAGTTAATTCGTTGTTAAACAACCAATAACTAACATTTCTTCACTCAATTAAAAATCATTCGTTGGCTTTCTCTGGTTACCTCTGAGTTAGGTAACTACGAATAAACTAATAGTTGTTCATTGTCCTTGCAACTATTACTTTTCTCAACTTAATATAATTTAAGATTTTTTTTCACTTTCAAATAAAAAAGTTGTAAGAAATAGTTACGTATTAGCGTATAAGAACTTCAGTGAAACCTGAAAAAGTGACCACTTTGAATAGTGACCACCTGTTTACGTTGACTACTTTTTAGTGTATTGTTTTTTCTAGTGACTAGTGACTAGTGACTAGTGTGTGTTGTCTTTTTTTTAATTTTTACATTGCCAATGAACCTTAAAAGGTGACCAAATAACAGATGTCACGTTACATCTAGCTTTAACCCTTGGACATAATGATTCTGTACTTTTTTGGTTTTGTGGTATTTTACTAATTCATTACAGTCTACATGTATAAGTGCATGCAGTGTACTTGTTCATTATTTTAATGTAATTCAGGCATTCTTTGTATAGTGACCACCTGTGTGCAGTGACCAACATAGCATTTTTTTGGTGGTAACTCTTAACAGGTTATACTGTACGTGTTTTGAAATTAACTCAACTAATATAGTTGCAGTTTTAAATTATTTGTTTCAACTAATTTTTTCCCAACTCTGCACTACGTGTTTGTCCTATAAATAATATTGGCAATTAGCGCGCATTTTCACATGCTTCGAATTAGTTGTTGTACATTAATTCCTATGTAAAAGAAACATATTATGTACAACTTACGTACAGAAATGGTTCTATAACAACTCTACGAAACTTGAAGATACGTACAATCGTTCTAAAACCATGCTAAAACCCATTTTGTACGTGAGTAGGGGATCGATTGTGCCAGTATTTCTGGCAGTCTACTGTCAAGCCGTAGACTTGCATATGTCTTGACCATTTTGCTTGTAGTTGTCAGGTCGATGAAGAACACGATATTAAGCATCATTTTCGACATTTTGTAGTCAGATCGATACAATTTGTTTGTTACAATTTGATTTTCTGTTCGACATTCTTCTCGTTGTGAAAGTGCTTAGCAATACGTTGTCAAGCTCCAATGTCCAACAATTTATCCCTGCAAGGCCAACTCGTTATTGACTTTGGAGTGTTGGCCATTGGCGCGTGTCCTGTTCATTGTCTCTCCAGCATCAATTTCGGTTGGCATTTAATGAGTTTGCTATCTTCATCATTCATACATTTGCTGTGTTAGCTCTTAGGCGACGAACTGCTGCCTGCTTGTCGGGTTATGGATGGTACTGGCACCTGCTTCAGCGGCCATAAAGCCAGTCGTAAATACAAGGCTTAATGATGAAAGAATTTCAGATATTTAAATAGAAGCCTGTCCACAGTTCCACTGCATTTAATTGTCGTTAAAGGAATGCCCCCACAACCGCTCAATTATAGGCCATAAACTAGATATGGAGAGTACATCGGTGGTTAAAATGACTCCCGAAATACATAAACAACGAGAGTTAGTCCCTCGGGGATAACTTCGAAACCCATAATACGTGATGCTGGGAGAGAAGGCATGATCCATCGAAAAAAAAAGTGGAAAAATCCCTATTGTCAGCGGTTTTTGCAATGACAGACCCTTTTAATCGGAGAAGAAATCTTAATGGGTGATTGTTAATCGATTAACTGGAGATGTTGTTCTGAACTGCGTTGTTTCAACTTAATTGTATCAACAGTAAACTTATTTGAATTAATCTTAAATTTTTTTTTAATTCTAACTCATTTGTAACAATAAATATCAAAGGAACGTTATCAAGGTACCCCCATAACTGGAAGACCTGGAAAAGTCAGGGAACTTATAACTGTCTGGAGAAGTCAGGAAAGAATGTCTTTTTTTAAAAAAGAAAGGCGAATTCAAAGTAATTTGTAACGATCCAAAATTAATGCTTCTACATGTGTACATGGTTAGTTGAAGGACCATTTGGAAACATTTTTACATTTTCCCAGTACAAATTGCAAAATTCTCTACGTTTTTCGAGTACAAAGTTGCTAAATTTCCCACGTTTTCCGAGAAATAATTTGCAAAGTTTTCGACGTTTTCAGAGGACAAATTGCAAAATTTTCCACTTTTTCTAAGGACAAAATTGCAAAATTTGCAACGTTTTTCAAGGACAAAATTTCAAAATTTTCCACGTTTTCGGAGAACAAAATTGCTATATTTTCCAAGTTTTTCGAGGACAAATTTGCAAAATTCCCCACGTTTTTTGATGACAAATTTGAAATTTTTTCTACATTATCCGAATACAAAATTGTCAAATTTTCAAAATTATACATACAATTAATTTATTTTTTTATTTTTTATGTTAATTTTCAAAATTGTCATTAGTTAATATTGAAAAAATATTTTACTGTGTTTACTTTTCAAAAACGGCAATTTTTGAAATTATCAATGGTTATAGGGATTTTTTTTAAAAAAGGTGAAAATTCAGGGAAGTTGAAAGTTCTTGGTGAACCCTGGTTTTGTAAAAAATATTCGAGCGCATGAGAACAACTATGAAGATAACCAAAGAAATGTAACGTTATCCCCAACAGTCTCAACAGATGAAGTACGATACATGTTTGGTAATTTGTATAATTCGGATGTTCTAATTACTTTTTCTATGTACAGTATATACATATGTATATGCACATGGACATATAGTGTATTTGTTTCGTAAAGCACTATAAATGAACTGAATTGGAATATTTTAATAGAAATGGAATGGGTTTTATTAATTATTATATAATAAAGACAAACATTTAAGCATGTTGCATGAATGTTAAGAAAATTGCTTGTCTGAAGACCTGTTTTGTGTTTATAACCTGTTCAAGTTGGTGGCACAATATTAAATAATTTAAAATAATTACGCTTAACTAATGTTTATTTGTCAAACTTTTACCTAATTTTAACATCGTTGAATAGATATTTTATTAATATATATACTTGTTTATACTCTACAATAAAATTTTAAATTTTCTCATATCAAATTTATTTATAAAATAAACATGTATATGTATAATGATGTATATCAATGTTTATTTACATTATTTAACAGATGTATACAGTTTATATTCCCCAAGACAATTTTACATTCAAACATGTCAAATTTATGTGAGATATCTACTGTATATCAATGTACAGGGTTATTATATTTTAAAAAGTATCACACACAGAATAGTAAATGACACATGAAGGTTTAGTGAAAATGTCCAAGTTTTGAATCATGTCATCACAGTTGTTCGATGTGAGATCCTCGCGTCACACTACACACGTCTATATACGGTGGTTTAGTTAATTCGGCCCATAAAAGCGGAAATGTGTCCCTATCAATGCTGTTCACAGCAGCTCACATACTCGAACATACAAAAAGCTTTCTTCTGGATAGTTGCCATTTTGGATGTTGAGCTCGTGCTGCCACCTGGGCGTTTAAAACAAAGTTCGCAAGTGCGCATTTAATATTATAACTGCAATACATTGTATTGTGTATTTTTCAAACCACATGATTCTTTTGTAATAACTCTGTATATTTACATAGTTTAACAGATACATGTATAGGTTGCATGTGTGTAAAGTATTTACATGGATATCAATATATACTTGCAATGTTTTTCCCCACAAAAACACATGTATATCTTTGAATATGCAATTTGAAACTTTCCTAACAATTAAACTAAACACAACGTTTGAAGATTTGCTCTACATTTAAGGGACCATAAACATGCATTAGGTGTTTACAATTTATTCCAATTTTCTGCCAAATTTGGGACGATGCACATTACGACAAAATATATTTTTTGAGTCTGTCAAATGTACATTTGGTAGTCGAAAAAATTGCTCTTCAACTTGGCGTGGCATCATATAGTTTCGTACTTTTTAAAAGCATGTCTGTCTTTAGACCCAATTTTGAAGGAATCGTTTTAAGAAAGTTTAATTTCATTAGAAACTCGAGCCTCGCCGAGATGCAAATGAGGCTGATTCTCATTCAAAGGCTGTTTTCGTTATAATCCGAGTTAATTTCGAAGCGAATCGGAGTTTTGTTGGAATGCTATCTGGGTTAAGGAGGTTTTAGCGAGTATGAGTTCCATCATGTATTGTTATTTTAAAGAGAAAAACAAAAGAGCTGTTAAGCATTACGAAACCCTATCTGCGCACTTTCATCAGCAATTATCCTAGAAATTTGAGCGTTTTAGTTTTTCTTTTTTCTTGCTTAAAAAAGTTTGAATCGTAATAAATGAGGACGTTGGTTTACGCTTGAGAGATAAAAGCGAAAAAAATATGGAAGGAAATTTTCGTTTGAGTCGTATTTTAGATAACTGCGCTTCTGTTGTCTGAATTTTGGGCTCATCTGGGATTCACTTTTCCCTTCTTTCGTTTTCTTCTTGAGAAATCTTAATTTATTCCCACATGAAATTCCGCGAAATAAGCCGCAATGCCCAATTAGTTTAGTCGAAGATATTGTTAGATGAACGTTTTAATGGCACACTTTCTTAGAAATCCTAAGCCAATGAGAGAAATCTAGAAGCAAATTGGAAAATGCGTCTTTTATTGACCTCTTACTCGCTCGCTATGCACATGTTGATTTGAATTGAATACGTTTTATGGAATAAACTGAAAATAATAATTATGTATCGCCAAGAATGCAGCTTTTGATTTATTGATAAGTATCTGTTACTTATTCTATAACGGTAGTAAGGGTAAGAGCACGCTAGCAATTAAAAAAATTACTTGATAATCAGTGTCGCCTAGTGGTTATGGTCTGCAATGGTCTGACACTCATTCGAAATTAAGTGTTTAAGGACACTTTTAATTGCCAACGTGCTCGCACCCTAAGACCATATGTTTTATTGGAATTTCTGTTACTTAAACTTGTTTTCAGTCACTGTTCTAATGTAATGTATAAATGCTAATTATGGTAATTTATTTATTTGAGAGGATACTATATACAAACGTTCTGTTAAAACCAGTGGGTTTTCAAGTTCATAGCTAGGCATTCGCGCTATGTTACGTGAAGATAATGTAAATTTTAGAAAATATAAAAAAATGTATCTTAAAACTGGGAATTTCTTTTAAAAGCTGAACCATCCTTCCTATTCACGTACGTGGAGTATTTCACCAAAACAATGATGAATCTTGAATTAATATTGTTAAAGTCATTGTTTTTGATTTTTCATAATACAGAGTACGGTTTGATCGGGAAAAAATGAAGCGGCTATTGAAATTCGTATTAACGAGTTTCAACTGCACAATGCTCCTTTCATCAAAATACCTTACAGTAAACTATGATGTATACTTCAGCTATCTTAAATGTGTTATTTTAAATAATACTGTTTTGTATACATGTAAAATCTGAATATTACTTTCTGATTTCTTACTGATACAAAATAAGATTATTTTATACCACAAAATGCATTGTGCCAATAATTGCTGAACGTATAAACAAGTATTCGAATGATGACTTTATTTACATTTTAATCGACTCACATATGAGTTATGTAGCAAATCATGTATACCATGTCTCTGCCATGTCTTATATTTTCTTCTATATTATTTACTATGTTTGCATAGATGTATTTTTGCATTTCTGTATATTTCCCTTAAGCTTCAACGTACATCAGGTTCCAAATGCGTATTCGTAAATTAGAGTAAATTGATGAAGGAAAAAAACAGAAGATAATGTTACACTAGGCTTACTACGAAAACATGAGATGTTCTTTTTTTTTGTTAAATGCTAATTGAGTCCCAGCGATGCCGGGACTTTCATTATCTAAAATCTGTTTTTATAAAAGCTTATGCCGTGTTTTTCCTTAAATTATTAAAGAATATATAGCCGTATTGTGATGACTAAGGCACAAAATGTAACGTTTCTTTTTTGGCATCGGTGAACACGAGATTAAAACAGCAGTTGCGCAATGTCTTTTGCGCCCATTAGCATTTTCGTCAAGACCAGTTTAATTATCACGCACCATCTAGCGCTTTCGTCATTGCATTTCTAGGGAGTTGAAACGCTTTTTTTTTTGGTCCCGAGGACGATTATTTTGTATTTTAATTTTGCGTTCATCGTATTTAATGCGTTAAACCGAAGACAGCGTGCAGAAGGAGCTAAAAATTAAGCTTAATTTCACGTTGATGTGGTTTGACTTTGTATGGATTTCTCAAGTTTTTAATATCTCAGGTTTCTTTCTTGCTGCATCTACGTTTGAACATTTTTACTTTGAATCAGTCAATTGAAAAGTGTCTTCGAGATTTAATTAGCATTACCTAAATACTCCCACATTTTACATCCTTAGAAATGCATATTTTCCCCCCCAAAATTTTTTTCTATAGTACATTGTTTCAACTGTAGTTTATCAGTTTGAACAATGAAAGGATTTTTTACTTTGAATCAGTTATTTGTAAAGGATCTTTGATATTTGTCAATGATTACTTAAAACACCCTTGCCGGGAATTACTCTGAAACAGTTATTTGTAAATGATCTGTGATATTTTGGCCATGTTTATCATAAATACTCCAACATCTTGTTTCCTTAAAAATGCATATTTCCCGAAAAATTGCTTTTTTTTATGGTACACTGTTTTAACTGCATTTTAGCGATTTGAACAATGAATCAGTTATTTGTGAAGGATCTGTGATATCTTGGCCATGATTTTATTAAATATTCCAACATCTTGTTTCTTTAGAAATGAATTTTTTTCTTGGAAAAAATGTTTTTCATTACAAGTTTGTCTTTCCAGCTGAATTTTAACAGTAGGAACAGTGCATGTTTATTTATAGCTTTAAAATTCAGCATACAGTATCAGGTAACAAGTAGGCCTACGGACCTCAAGCTTGAAAGCCCCTGATGTCGGCCATCTAGGAGTGTTTCGTTGCTTTTCCACAAAGTGCCATTAAGGCGTGCTTAAATTAGAGTTGGGCTTATTTTTGGTCAGGAAAACTAACTATGTTCACATAACGTTGACCATAACATTTTAACCAGAAAACAGAATATGTAGGATCGAATGTTAACTACAACATACTTGGCATAGTTATGATTGGTCCTTTCCATTTATCCTTTCCAAACCCAGCCGATTTGAATGAATTTGCATGCATAGATACGCAATAACGTGACGAAATAGCTAAATTCAACTTGTGAAACTGAAATTAGGACACCCCTAATTTAAGCACGCTTGCAAATGGCACTTAAAGAAAAGCAAGCAAACACTGCATGGTGGCCGACATCAACAATCCATAGAGCTATTGGTCCATGTTGTTACCTGACTTACACCGTATTTAAATGCATGCATTTTGAAATTTTTATTGTATTGTTACACAGGAACTGAAAATCTTTCTAAATTTCGCATTGATACTGTATGAAAAATAAATCATAATTTTAGATTAACTACATTTAAAACCTGAAAATTGCATCCTTGTCAATGTTAGTCAATGGACCAAATATCGCGATAACTTTCGCATTTCCACATCTATAATTAAATCTATTTCATCTTAATTACATGTGCTATTTTATTGCTTATTTATATTTATATTCACATTTCAGTTTAAAAAAATTCTAATTTGGTTTAATTTGATAAGATATATTAAGCTCTATTTGAACTTTTTCATAAATGCTTAAAAACTTGTTTCTGCTTGCTGACAGTTAGTCTTGTAATCCTTTTTTTTAGAATTCATGTCAATTAAATATTTCAAAATGTTGGCAAGTCACAATCCCACAATTGTTTTTTTAAGTGGCATTTCTTAAATAAAAATAAAGCTTCGATTTTAATTGTTACGAATGGATTTCATTATTGATAAATAGTCAACAAAGATGTCATAAGTTTTAAAAAAAACTACGAGCCAAACACTGAAAATCCTATCGGTGACAGTATTTCTTTTGAAATTTCAAACCAAAAAAACCCTACTTGTTTCTTTTTCGAGAAATTCCCTATAATTCCTCTGTTTGGCCAATCCTAAGATAGAGCAGCTCATCGACGTTTTTTTATGTTTAAAGTCTCTTCGCGATAACTCTCGCATTTCCACATTTATTTCTTTGATGTGTGCCATTTGGGCTCTATCTTTCTTCTCTTAAACCATTGCTTTTTTCAACGATCGACTCGAAATTTAACACCTGCCATTATTTGCTCTTAACCCGAATGTCCGAAATTCATCCAATGGTCAGCTAGCACTTCAATGTGGGGCTTCGAACCCTTGAGAAATTGGTTTATTCTGAATGCAGGTTAATACTATAGAAGCGAACATCCTTCGTACATTTTTAAGCTGCAAAATGTTGCAAGATCTGATCAATATTTTGCGGAAATATTACTATTCAGTTTTGTAGGTGCATTTTTCTCAACAATAACTACTGTAATTGCTGCTTGCTGCAATTTGTTCGAATAATGCTCAGCTTGAAGCAATGATGTCGGACTGGTTAAACATCTGGTTACTATTGTTGTTAAATCACCAGCAGGTCACAGAACCTGCATGGCAATAAGTACAAAATACCAATGTTTTGGTGCACATTTTCTGGTACATTTGATAACATTCATTGCATGTGATATCAGTGACGACATAGTAAATGATATCAGTGACGACATTGCACTTGACATCAGGGACGACACTGCTTGTTACATCAGGGATGACATTGCGCGTGACATCATTGTGTCATCACTGAACAGTCACCGTTAAGTGATTGGCTATCAGCTTACAAAATGATTACCAACTTTCCATTAACCAACTGGTTACAATGCTACAGCTACTGCGACATCATACTTGAATAACAGTTAACAAAGAAGCATGGTTGTTTTTTCTAAATTAAGAATCACTTTACCAATGACATTAAAATTAACGAGTCATGCACGTGATAGCATATACCAATCTTGTCAGCAATGTATCGTCAATAAAAAAAGATTCTATTCAACGGCAAGTACGTCCTTGACTTCGGTACTTCCGATTACTGTATAAGCTTTTCTCAGATAATGTTTATTCTTCATTAATAAGTTTGATCTTCCATTTGTCAGCGTTCTACTTTTTTTTAGCATTGTTAGCAACGTACTTATACCATTCATCTGAGAATGCATAAGAACAACAAAACCTCTGAACTTCAGTTTGTCATCGATTCACATCAGTTTGCAGTTAGTTTTTTGTTGTTGTTTTCCTTAATCGTAATCATCTCATATTCGTGCTCTAGTTGTCTTCAGTCGTCGTTTTCTGAGGACCTTGCTACTCTAAATTGGCGTATTTCTTCCAAAAACGCTGCTTCAGTCAATTTTGCCTGGTGTCTCTAATAACATCGGTGTTCAGGAAAGACATTGTGTGCGCTGGGTAAACAAACTGGTCTCTCCAATTTTTTTTCCCCATGTCTCCCCATAGCTCTCTTCGTCTCTTGATGCCAGATTTTTCTGCGAAAAAAAAAAGCAAGCCACCCTCGTCGCATTTCTGCTTTTTCATTTCCGATAGCTATATAACGTCGTGCTATTTTATTCATCGGTCTCGCATGCGTATATTCGTGTTACATGGTTATAATAATGTTGTCCTTAAACAACTGCATCCAATTGAGTGTTTTGGAAAGAGTTTCTCGTTATTTTAAGCCCTCGTTTCTCCGTTAACTTCACTCTATTTGCTTTTTTTTCTTCATCCACCACCACCGTCTCATTATTTTGGCAGAGAATATTTTTTTTCCCTCTCAGAAGTACCTTTATAGCCAGGACTACAACAAAGCCTGTATATGGCGCATTGTGCCTACTAGTTTCCCTCGGGGAATTTCCTTCCACGCATTTTTCTTTCTTTCCTTCTTATTCTTCTTCTTCTTCTTCTTCTACTTGCAAGCGTCTTACATAAAAGTGCGAATGTTTGTTGGTGGTGGTTTTGCCTTCGTCTTTTGCGCTTTTGTGCACGACGAATTGCGTCCTTGCGTCCTGCGTTTTTAGCCGAAGTTTTTAATAATGTTGCTGCGCTGCACCGTGCCTCTGTTCCCCAGTTAATATCCCATTATTCCGTGCCCATTAACTGGTAAAGTCCAGGTATTACTCTGGAGTCACATACGGGATGTTTGCGACACCTTTTATGATGTTGCTGGTGTACTTTTTGCATCGAAATGCCGTTGAAATGAGTTGGAAATGACGAAGTAATGTTAGATGAGGACGTTTATGGTCGTACAGAGCCTGGATCAAAGTCTTAAGCCTTAAAAAAATGGATTGTTTCGAAATTAAATGTCCAAACGTGTGATGCTTGGATACATGTCAGCACATGTTTCACTATATACATTTATCTTTGTATCTTGGTTATCGAGTTAGTAAAAAACACATGCTTACGGAATTGCTCTTGGCAAGTTTTGTGCAATGTTTTGTAGATTTCAGCATTGATTTATGACGAAATGCATTTTTGGGCATTTGGGAATTTATGGACTTATTTGTGCAAAATCTTCTTTATCACATTGATTACTTTTTATTAGATATAATCTAAATGCAGAAGTCCAAGATGTTCCGTTATTTCAATTACAAATCGAACGCAACGTTTTACTATTTTTAACTTGCAAATTGATCGTCACTTTCATCGATATTCTGTGTACATTTCCATAGTACACTTCCCACAACGCTTCAAAAGTGACATTACTCAACATTTTTTCAATTTGAGGATAAGCAAGTTTTAATGCATGGTAAAATAATGTGACAAAATTGTCATTTAGCGGAAACTATACGAGGGAAATTCAATAAACTCTGCGCAATCATTTTTGTTAATAAAAAAAGCTGTATGGATTTAAATTAAATATGGTTAAGAAATACATGGAAACGTCATCAATTATAATACAAAATTCCGATTGTATGCTTTCAAAATTAACATTTCTGAAAGGCCCTGGCCGGCCACTTCTTTGAGCACCTTTCACGGTTGTCTGTCCATTTCTGAATATTTCAATTCACTCGTATACCTGACGTTTAGTCGAAATGTTAGGGTACGCTTTTCAAAAGTTTAAAAAAAAAACGTGAGACAGATCGCTGTTGAGCCACTCTCCTCGGTGTCCATCTTTGCTTTCGAATTTTAAGGACGTGGAATTTTTAAACATATAATTTAATGTTGGAATATGTTCATGTAGGAATGATTTATGAATTTTTACAACATATTTAACTAATATTTTTTAATGATTGCGGAAACTTAACCCTTTGAGGTGTTTTAGTCACGATCGTGTAGGCCTACATCTATTTATAAATGGATTGCCCCTCAGAAAATTGACGTTTGGCTGCACTGCAATGCTTTGGTGTATAGCGGAATAGCCCTTCTTTAAATGCATGCTTGTAATGTAGTGCATCCCATTTTTTAGGAAATTATAGCATTTTGAAAACATGGAGCGACATTTTCAAGAAATTTGCGAAAAAAGGCTTAAAAACAAAGTTGTTTTGAATGACTTTCTAATACTTTTAAGTGAATTTTTTGCATCAATCTAATAAATCCCAACCTGTAGATTAAAAAAAATGTCATAAAAAATTAGTTTGCACAATTTGTACGATTGTTTCGGGATGTTGAAATT
This sequence comes from Megaphyllum sjaelandicum, assembly GCA_034698745.1. Lineage (NCBI taxonomy): Eukaryota > Metazoa > Arthropoda > Diplopoda > Julida > Julidae > Megaphyllum > Megaphyllum sjaelandicum. The sequence goes on along the minus strand of JAQGBX010000432.1, from coordinate 5,742 downwards.
TCCAAGTGTCATTTTTTTAAATTTTTAATTTTGAATAGAAAAATCTGAAAATTCAGAGAACATTATAATAATATATTGTTTAATTTTCCAAAGTTTCAAAACGTTTGGATAAGGGGATCATAATGCGAGCCTCAAAGGGTTAATAAACACCCCTCGAATATGGTTATTTCACATGTAGTTTTTAGTGAATATTGAGTTTATTTTGCTCGACTATATACAGTTTTAAACAAGAAATAGACAATTTATAAGTGCTATTACTTTTGAAGGGAGGGTGCGATACACATTAATGTATGTAATGGTCCCATGAAATTTTATATGATGCTGTCCTACCTAGCTCGTTTAATTTCTTTGGCTACATGGTTTGGCTAGTCGGCACTCAGATATTCCTTCGCTGTATTATATTTAAAAAACTGGAACGACTCTATTCTTGCTAACTATTCAAAAGTTGCCGGAAAATGGCGCGTGTTTTGATGGCAGCCATCCGCAAATTCTGCAGCAGGTTGAGGAGTAAAAGCAGTCGCTCGAAGGCGTGCAAAAAGGCGGATCGTCTCAATTTGTGCCGTTTTTCTCGTCCTATTTCGAGGGAGGGATTGTATTTATACTTTGCATGAATGAACGACGACGCATTTATGAATATCAACTAAGTTATTCGTAGCCCCGAAAGACGTCGCCATCGCTGGCGACGCCGAGGAGTTTGTTGTTATTGTTTCTCCATTTGTCTCATTGAGATATACGAAGCAGCACCGGAGAGACTTTTACGTGCCACATTTGTTATTTAGATGAAATTCATCGAAACACGTTTCGAAATGAAATTATTTTGACGGCAGGATTGTTCGTGGTATATAGGGGAAGATGGCGATGAGAAGAAAAAACAATTTCTTATAGATATCTTGAAGGAAAATGTTGAAGCGAATCACTGTTTTCTGCAGTCAAACCGAGATAATATGGCACGCACAACCGAGAATGGATATTGAATGCAAACGACGCTGGTCCCTAGAGCGAAGAAATCGAGACATAAAACGTTTAAAAATTGGTTTGCAGCGAAAAAAAAAAAAAGATTGTATCTTAAGAAATGAATATTTTCATTTAAAAGTAAATGGCGCATAAAATGGCTGGCTCGCAGTGCGAAAATAAATGCATGACTCACCCTGGATGTTGATCACTGGGGGAATGAAACGAAATTCATATGAAAAACGATTTTTTTTATGCAAGTCGATCGAAGGATTTGTTCGTGTACTGGTTGCTTCTTGGTGTTTTTTTGAGCATTTTCCTGCACGTGTTGAAATGTGTCGATTGTGGTCATATGTCGAGAAATTAATCATGTTGCACCAAAGCTTTATAATTACAACTCAAAAATTGTAAATTTGTTTGTTTTGTCTTAAAACAAACAAATTTACAATTTTTGAATGGTTTCAGTAAAAAAACGTATCTTTGGTTACATGTACTAGTTTCGGCTGGTACCCATAGAGTGCCGTAACAATGAAGCTGCTAGGGGTACGTGGGCTGCACCCTGGTGTGGGGATTAAGTAGTGGTGCGCCACGAAGAAATATATGCAGGGTGTTTCAAAAGTAATAGTCAATTTTAGGGGTTGTAGAGGGTACTTTACTAAACATGTTTAGTATGGGAACCTAGGGGTGCCGAAGTAATTAAAAAAAGTTATGAATGTTTAAATTTTGAAAATTTTTAACATGGGAGTAAACGGAGGTGCCCCTTGAGCATAGCACCAACGTTTGTAAGGAAAGCTATGCGCCAGGGGCACCTCCGTTTACTACTGCACCATATTAAAAATTTCCAAAATTAAAACAACTTTTTTAAATGACGTCGGCACCCTTAGGTTCCTGTAATAAACATGTTCAGTTTATTTCCCTCTCAAACCCCTAAAATTATTGACATTTGCTTTTGTAACACCCTGTATTTAACGTACATAGAGCGGAACATCACTTTTTTTCGTTTTGTACGTGATGACGCACAACGAGTACCAAACGAAAAACAATACGTAACTATTCAGAAATTGCTGATGTTTTTGAAAGAATATACGGCAGTTTATGAAATATATTACTGCAGCTCATGAAATATTATATTGCAGTTTTTAGAAATAAATTGGAATGTATGCGAAAATTTGATATTTATTCATAAAAATACTTTTTTTGACAAATAATGTCTATTTTTCAAACATTGTGTAGTTTGCATTATCATTGTTTTGTATATTTTCAAACATCATGGGTTTTTATTAAATGAAATTTAAATACATTTTCAATATTTTCTTCCTGGCTACACTGGAGAAGCATTTCTTCTTAAATTCAAAATAATGCTTGTAGACAAAATCAATAATGTTTGCCCAACTGGAAACTTAAAAAACTATGTTTCTAGTGTTGAGAAAGATCTTGTTTTTCTCTAAATATATTGATTAAGTTTAGGATGCAACGTTTTTACAGTTTGTTGTTTTAGCTAAGATTGTTTTAAAGTGATCTTTGTTTCTTCATTACCAAGATAATCAATATTCTTGATTTCAAATCCGATACCTGTAATATGATAGCAATGGCAATTACAAAAATATAGACTATATATTTTGGTATAAGTAATGTTGAATTGAAATATTGAAAAAAATATGAAAAAAGAGGCCAACGTTAATTGCCTATTGGGAACAATTGAAAAAAAAATAACTTTTTAACCAAATTCAATAAAATTTGTTTGAAATGAAAGATACAATGTTGACCTTTCTCTTGTAATTAAAAATCTAAAATTAATTCAATAAATACAACTCAAAAACTATGTAAAATAAAGAAAATATGTTCAATAACTTTAAGTGGTTTTTTAATTACATAGTTGTACGTTTTTGATGTTTTAAAATACGCAAAGAAAAGTTTTTTTTTTAAATAATTGATATTGTTTTATCAGATTGTTTGGTAAAGATGGAACAAATCATCTGTCATCGCTTGCGAATGATGCATTTGATCATAAATAATTGTTTCGATTATAGTTTTGCTCGTTATTTCGGTAAGCTATATCGCTAGCTAAAATGTCATCTAACCTCGTTACGCTTTATGTGATGCTTCGCAATATGAATAGCGAAATTACAATCAAAATTTTTATTAGTTGCAGTTCCGCGACGCAATTTCCAGCTAACCAAGAACGTTCTTCGTAATTGGCTACATAATGTGGACCTATAATCTCTCATGAGAGCCTTATGGTTGCACTTATTTCCTTACATGTACATTCTAGTGCAACATTTTTAAAAAGTCTTCAAAAAGTTCTCTTACACTTATATTTGATAGTGCAATTTTATTTCGCAAATATATATTTCATTTTTGCAGATTGGTTTGACACTGCATGGTGTTAGCATTATTTTCTACATTCTGTCCAAATTATTGTAAAATTACGTAAACATTTCGCTTCAGTATTACGGTTATGGAATTGTTTCGTTCTACGAAATTGATATATTTCTATAAAATTGGGACTTTTACACGTTTGTACAGGGGTTTTACACGTTTGAGCTGAATCGTATTACTTCTAATGTGTCTTCGTCATTTTCATAAACTGTAAATTTAGTTAAATATGTTCTTTAAATGTAACGAAAATATCGAAGGCATTTAATTTCTAAATTTAATTTTTTAACTAGCCAATATATGCATGAGCCTATAGCTGAATCGTATTAATTGTAATATTCAGGAGCATACTTATGCTGGCATTAACCAAATACAGCTCAATACATTTCCGATTATCCAAAAAAGGTTAGTAAAAGGACATCTCCGGATATTCCGCAAATTGCGAAAGCAAATCAAAGATGTGATGTTTATTTTGTATAATCGTTTTATGGAAGCATAAAGAAGCGTCTAAAATCAACGCTAAGTTAATCAATAATGCCATGAATTTCTAAATTATTATCAACTAAATAAAATTGTTGTTTATCAAAGTATTGAAAATAATGTATTTTTTTTTAAATCAGAAATAGCATTTAATGTTACAAAAATATTCTTCTTTGACATTTTTTTTCCTTTGGATCAAAAATAGCATTTGTTACAAAAATACATTTCTATGAAATTTATTCCTTAGCGTATCTACTGTTTTTGGAGGTTTTGTAAACACTTTTTTCTAAACTTTCACCATAACAACATGTTTCTTCCAAGATAAAAAGGTGTTACATATCCATTCAGCGAGAGAGGCATAAGATCCGCGAGGGGGCGCTTAGCTCGTCCGGGGCATTGCCACCATTTCGCTCTCCAATGGCGTACCGTCTGCGTAGGGACTATGATATCCTTTATTTTTCTGACCAACAGCTATGAAATTCAAAATTTCATCCTTCTTCTGCATCATAGTTCTATAAGCACAGGCCTGAAGCATTTCCTCGAATGCACCGTGCATAGACGGAGTAAGCTTCAGCCACATCTCACAGGAGATCAAGAGGAAGAGGGGATTGTTTCAAAACAAACTTTAGGCAGATAAGAAACCACAATAAGGAAATTTTATTGTTGGTCGATGCAAAAGAAACCCGCACAAAATGCTTTTAAGATGAAATTCAAAAGAAACGTAAAAGGAATGGGTTTGGAGAAAAAGCAAATAAGGAAAGAAGACAATTCAGAAAAAAAAGTAGAAAAAAATTCGATAATTCAAAGGCAGACGTTGCAGCGAGGACTTTTTTAAAATTTAACGACCCCATTGGCTGAATCGCTTTTCATTTCAGCTGAGTGGGCATCTTTGGGAGATAATATATGCAAAAGAGTTCTTGAACTTCGTGCTTCCAGAAGGTCCATTGAGGACCGACATAATGGTCATTGTACTTCAGATAAGACCTATACGAAGTACATTCAAAAGCATGAATAATCTAGAACTCTTGTGGACAGGAAGAGATTTTTTCTTTAAGTGATGGACACCGTAGAGTTGACTCTTCAGGGTCATTCACTCCCATCATGGCCAAGTTTTAGAATGGATGAGAAACCCGATAAAGTAATCTTACACTTGTGAAAATAAAATTCTCGAATGGAATCTTGTATGGACGCTGATGGAACATCCATAAATTGGACAAGTACGTCTAATATGATAAAGTTTACATGTTAACTTATGACCATTTATTACTATACATGGATGCATGCACAGTTTTTGAAAAAAAAATATTCAAATATTCATGATAATATCGATAACATTAAGGGAATGCTCGAAATCTGTAAACACTATAAAATAGTAACATTACACTCGTGTTATGGTAAGAAAATGTTTTAAATAAAATTCAAAAACAGTTAAATTGTATGCATAAAATGGAATTTTGAATGCAATTTACAATTAGCACATTCGTTGCGACATAAACAATTAGGAATTAGAAAGGAAGTTGAAACCCGGAAATCGCAATTTTTCTTAGTACAGAAATTTTGTATCATTGATATTAAATATATGTATTTATGGTTCACAAAGAGAAACATGATCGATCCACTTAAAAAATGCAATGATGCATAAAATGCGTATACTTGTCTACAATTTGGCAAAAAACAGTTAATTTGTCTATACGAGTGCTTAATTTTTTTCATAACTTGTATAGATAAACTATCATTTTAATGATAAAAAACGATTTATTTAAAAAAAAATTCACTTTTTTTAACTTAAAAAACATTTTTTTTTTGTAACAGTAGTATATATTTTTAAATTTAAAAACAGGCTTAAGAAAATGTTATATTAAATAAAATTCAAAAACAGTTAAATTGTATGCATAAAATGGAATTTTGAATGCAATTTACAATTAGCACATTCGT
>JAQGBX010000431.1:0-36590 GCA_034698745.1 Megaphyllum sjaelandicum | reverse complement strand
CGTGTCCTTCACTCATCATGAGATGCTAACGCGCATGTGCAACTACAGTGCAAGGTTTAACGCGGCATGTTTGACCTAGCACAGCGCATGCACAACGATCATTACGCAGATGTCAGGGTCACGGTGGTCAGGGTTCACTTGGCACGGGCCATTAGCAAAAATTCCAGCAGACAAAAGTAGAAAGTAGATGAAGAAACATTCTTAATTTAAAAGTTTTGTTGTGTTCTTAGCCATATGCGTTATTACTATACAGTACTATGTTATTACACTGTTTGCTTACCAACTAACTTTTTCATGATTCCAGATGGAAAAACTCGTTCGAGAAATGCAGCATCCAGAAACGGGAGTTCCAGTGAGGTCCCAAAAGACTTTTCTCACCTCCTTACCCTGCGTTTTTATGGGTAAGTACACGTACATCCATTTTTATTCCCATCCCAGCATTCCTTGTTTTCAAGCAGAGATGGGGATTTGTTTCATGATTATTTTGGTATGTCATTAGTCATGACTCTTCCATTTCATGATGATATTCATTAGTCATACATGATACGACGAAAGTCGTATCTACAGTGTACAGTATGTATGGAACTGGGAAACTGTCCAAGAAACTTTGACTGATTTATGACAATTTTTAAAATTTTAGAAAATCTTTGCAAATTATCGACAATTTGGCTAGTATTCGACAATTTTGCAAATTTTCCGCAATTTTTCAACTTTTTCGAGAATTACCGAAATGTTTCACAATTTAACAATTGTCGTAAAATTTGCCAAATTGTCGAAAAATAACAAAACTGTCGAAAAATCTCTCTAACCGTCGAAAATTTGCAATATTGCCTAAATATTAGCAAAATTAATCGAACATTAGTAAATGGTCAAACATTAGCGACCTCACGAATAATCTACCAAGCTGTCGAGAAATTCGCAGCACTGTCGAAAAATTCGCAACATTGTTCAAAATTAGCCATATTGTCGAAAAATCTGCCAAACAATGTTCAAAACTTTCGAAAATTCGAAAAAATAGCCTTGATCCGAGGCAATTTTGTCATCAATTTTAGACATTCATTTTAGTCATGATTGAAAATGTCATTCGGCTAATACTAGTCTGATCCAGTGACTAATGCTACGACAGGATTAACGACTGAATTAATTATTTTAAATTAAGAATGACTGTTTTAGTCGTCAATGTTAGCCATGATGAAATTTATTCGACCAATACCCAACACTTTTTTCAAGGCATCTTCGTAGTTCTGGAAAATGGGATGTGAAGAGTAGTTGGCCAACGTAGTCCCGCGGGACTTGGCACTGCTAATTTGGCCAAAAATAAACCTCCATAAACGTATACTTTCATGTTGACTCTGCATTATTTAACCCAATATCCTCCCCTCCCACCACCACACGGGAAACTGTTAGTTTCTCTGAAGATAACCGATCGTATAAAGCATGTCCACGCTGAGTTATCTGTCTTCCATAAAGACCCCGAGTCAGCATTTAATATTTCCTGATTACAACGAAAGGCCAGGAGCCACCAGAAAAACTATTTCATTTTGGCATCAGGGACACGTATATATATCCGAATGGATTTTTTCTCCCTACACTTATTTTTCGCCATTTCCGGTCAAGCACGAGCGCTTCTCCAAGATTTACAATAACTGCTTTTGCCAAACGGAAAAAAAATAGAGATAAAAATACTGGGCTTATAGAGGTTATTTTCCCCACCGATAGAACGCATAAACCATTTCATTAGACTTACTGTATACCTTTTATTTTTTGGCTTTCGGAAAGAGAGACCTATGAATCCGAACAAATTTCATAACTGTTGAAACTCAGTATAAACGTACATTGTTCAAAATCTAATAGAACAAAAATTACATATTCCGTATTCTGTGAACTTAATTCCTCATACAAAGGGGGGTATTTGTTAGGTATTTTTTGTTCTACTAGGGAACGGAGAATTTCCCCAAATTGGTAGGAAAATGGTTGTCCTTTGTGATATTTTTGGAGGCTCAAACATAATATTAGAAAAGTCAGTGCAAATTGCATTTTAGTTTCGTTTTTAATACCATTCTAATTCAGGAGCCGTCTATTTTTAAGAACTTTTTTGGGATCCCTACACGTCTTTAAAGCCAAGAATCTATGCTGTTCATATAAGCCCAGAACGTGATAATAGAGGTACTCAGGCAGAAGCCTAACGAAATTTACGAAGTAAAATTACATATCTCATTTTTTACGAACTCAATTCCTCATACAGGGGGATATTTGTTAGGTCTCTTTTTGTTCTATTAGGGAACGGAGAATTCCCCCAAATTGGTTGGAAAAGGGTTGTTCTTAGTGATATTTTTGGAAACTCGAACATAATATTATAAAAGTCAGTGCAAATTGCATTTTAGTTTCGGTTTTATTACCATTCCAATTCAGGGACCGTCTATTTTTAAGAACTTTTTTGAGATCCCTACTCGTCTTTTAAAGCCAAGAGTCTACTGCTCATATAAGCAAAGAACGTGATAATAGGAGTACTCAGGCATAACCTTAACGAATTGCGAAATCACTCGTGTAAGACGGATGTACAATGTAAATACTGTACTTGACTTCATGGTTGCAAAAATACGATTTGATAAAGCTTCTGCCTGAGTATCCCTAATGTTGATCGCATTATCTTTAAGACTTTCGTTGATAATTTTTCACCTTCACATCAGATTGAGTTTCCCATTCTTAGCTAAATCACATGCCATGAACGAACAATACTTTTTACGCATGCGCTCCTGAGCGGGACTATTTTTGAGAGTTTTTGCTTAAAACAAATGGATGGATGGATTTATTAATCTTTATTTTTTTTAATTCTTTTAGGATATGACCTAATTGAGTGGTTAATGGAAAGGCTAACTTTAGAAGACTCTGGTAAGAAGCTCGTCTTATTATTCATGGAAGATTTGATTCACATTGAGTACATATCAATATTTAACTAATGTTTTCATTTGCTTTTCAGCTGAAGCAATACACTTAGCCAACCTTTTATGTCAATACGGTTATTTCTTCCCAGTGCCTGACTCCAAAAATTTAGTAGTGAAAGATGACGGATCGTATTATAGATTTCAGGTAAGTCCATCTGCAATCTCGTTGCTTGCAAAACTTTGCTTTAGTAAAACTTTACCCCATCGCGTGTAAACGGATGCGTTGCATATTAAAAAAATATGGAATCAAGCACTATGTTTGTCAAAAAACCATTACTTTTAACGGGTTTTTTATGTTTTTGCTGTTTAAATACTCTAACAATTTTAATTGAATTGTATTAAAAAATTATTTATTGGACAAATTTTGTTTAGTATTATTAGAAGTGTCTAAAGGTGGTGTATATTATTTATTAATGTAATTTTTTTAGACTCGCCAAACGTATATTGACTTCGTAATGGGGGAATACAATCCAAAATGTATTAAAAGTCGTTTATTGAAAGCCATAATGACTGCAAATATCGTGAAAAATGGCTGTAAACATGAAACCAGCCATACACGTACTAGCTATAGTAAAAGTGAGGAAAAATAAAAACTGAATAAACGCGAAACGATCAAATAAACAGGGCCGCACCATGGCTTTATGGCACCCGAGTGGGATGTCACACCCACCTCTTTCTTAATATTTGACAAATTTCACAAGTATTTTTCTTTTGGAAAATGTCCCAATTCTTTCCAAACTCGCACAAACTTTTGGAAAGGCTTGGAAAAGTTTCCGCATATGTGCAACAAAATTACCACACTTTTTATGCAAATCCACAGTTGGGTGAGAAAACTGACAATTATTTCCACTGACCATAAAATGTCACACAAACATTTCGTAAATTTACATATTTTCGTAAAATACAGTATTTTTTTTGCGCCATCCTATACCCTTGGCGCACGCGTGTAATTAACGAGGGTGTCATAATTGTTAATCTAGTAACGCTACTGCGCGCATATTTAACGATGTGGCCTAATTGTCATTTATTAATTATATATATTTTACATTGTATTAAAAGTATTAAATTCTTTCTCAAATACGAAATACATCGTTTTCCGACTTCAAACATTGTTGTAATAACGTGTGCAGCATAGCAGTTAGTTTTGTTTTACTAAAGCAACGCCACGCGGCGCTGCTAGCATGCTTTCCATGCCGAAACACCCAGAGTCAGTCTAATGTATTATACTGTGCTATGATGCAGAGAGGCGGCATACTGAAAAAAATCTACCACACGGCCCTTGGACATCGGCCGCGCTGGGAGTCTGTTGCGCTATAGAGAGCCTATAGTTGTGCCGTCTCGGCTATGAATAGGACACACTCGCTTCATACATACTCTTTTGCTACTTGTTGCCTGGTGAACCCCCACCTCACTGTCCTTCTTGTCACGTGCTCCTGACGGTGCGACATCTCCTGTTGCCCTTCCCCCAGCATACTCTTGCTCGCCAGCAGGCGTTTGGTCCATTCCTGGCAGCAGGTCAAACCTTTATTTTACATTGTCTACTGTGTCAGCGTCTGGGAGCCTGTTGATCTTGTACAAATTGCGCCCCTATACCCACAAACCAAACCAATTGAAACCACGTTCTACCCCTGGAAGTGGTTAAGTGAAACCAGCTTAAAAAAAACATGATGATTGTAATAAATGTTCAAAGCCATTAACTTTTGCCCTACGTATTGTGTGTTAAGCAAAACCGGTATAATGTAAAACACATGTATATGCATGCATTTTACATGTAGCAAACATGTTTTTCGATGTAGAAAATGTGTTGCATAGAAAACTTGTTCTGTACATGTAATAAACATGTTGTAAAATGTAAAACATGTATGTTAACGTAAAATACATGTATATGCATGATACTTGTAACCTGCATGTACATGTAACAAACATGTTTTTTCATGTGGAAAAAGGGGTTACATGTAACACACCTGTTCCTTACATGTTGCATACACGTTTATTAAATGCAATACATGTAGAATGATTGATATATGGTAGGTAAAATATGTAAGTCATTTATTAAATAGTGTAGAGCAAAAAATGTTTAGTGTGCATGCGCTGCCAGACGGAATTTTATCTACATCTACATTTACGTTTTGCATCTACGTGAAGCTACATAATTTCCTGAGTGCGACTAATAAGTTTTGATAGTTTCTGATTGTACAGCAATAATTACAGGTTTTCTGTACCGCATAAGGCATTTTTCAAGTACTTTAATACGGGAATAACATCACACTTCGAAGATTTAGTGCCCCATAAATCGAGCCCAAGCAGGCCTGAGGTTTTATCACCGAGTGTCTTTGACTAATACGCTAAAAATGTGCTTCTCCATAGCACGTGATAGGGGCAATTACACAGCTTAGGAATATTTAAACAGAGGCCATTTTAACCATAAACTATGGAAAATGGGACTTCCGCTTTGAATAGCGCCGTAGCAAACATTAAACAGTCAGCTGATGCACTAAATTGTACGCAGTCCTCGAACATAATCGATAACTAGGCCTAAGCATAAAGCTGATCTGATGATAACTAACCTTCCGAACACGAGTTTTAATTTTATTGATTGAATGTTGAGCATTCAATTGCCATATGGAAAATGATTTTCGTTTTGCACATGAACTCGCGTATGAGCCTCGATAAACGATACGAAAGTAGTTGAAAATATTTGCTAGGAGAGATAAAACTATCGCTTCGCCATATTTCAGCAAACCCTGACATATATTCTAGAAGCTCTAAAATCTGCGCAATATGTCTGCACTGTCCTGTCCTTATCAGTCCATTATTGTAAATGGCCTATTGTCGGGCTTTAATAGCATTCAAACATGTTAATGCATGCATACACCGGCCGATAAGACTACTTTTTTAAAGTAGAAATTTTCGGGAGTGGAATATGTACTCAGACAGAAGCTCTATGAACCGTACTTTGGCACTCGTGATGCCACGTTTGCAAAAGGAAATCATTCATTTTTTTAAAAAGGCGATATTTTTTTAAACCAATTAACGGAGTGAATGTGTACACGTGACTTTATGACTGTGACTTTATGACTGCCTTAGAACAATTCGTAAGGAATCTGTCTCAGTACCCCTATTTAAGGGCTAGGCATGAGCAAGAACAGCTTGGAAAATCGAAAAAAACTTTCGGAAAAGACTACTGATTGTAGAAAAATATTCGAATACCAAGGAAGATATCCGAATTTAGAGAAAAATATCTGAATTTTAAGAAAAGTCCCAGTTTTAGGAAAAAGTTTCCAAATTCTTGAAAATCTCATAATTTTCCAAATACGATTTGGCCAGTTATAAAGTTTTCCGAATTTCGAGGAGAATGTCCGAATTTCGAGGAAAATATCTGATAAACAAAACAAAGGACAAAAGTTCAGGGCTTGGACATTTTTTTTACTTATCAGGTTTTTCTCTTAAGCAAATACCACTTATCCGAGCTCGACTGTAATTTACCTGCGAATAAGTTTCACATGCTGGAAATGTGCCCCTTTATTGTAGGCAAACACTACATGCATGCGTGTCATGCCAAGAGGCCTAACTATAGGCACAATTGATTATTTCCTCACGTAAATTGGTCCAATTAATGAATTAAAATTAATTGTCAAGGCACATAATTGTTGCCATCGTAACTCTTGGCACTGCTCACGCAAATTCCGCTAAGAACCAATTTGGACGACGATTAAGAGTAACGAAAAAGAATAGTGAAATTCGTGGACATACGCTATACTTAAACCCCTTTCAATTTATTTCCCAACTACAAATACCTATTATTTGAGATGATGTGAAAATATAAGATTCTTACTTTCTGCGTAGATCGTTATTAATCTCTAAGCAGGTTCAAAGCTCGTAAATAAAATAGCTAATGGATTTGGCTCAGCTAGAGTAGATTAAAAGTACTTTACTTTCGATAAATTGTTCGAAATAATTATAAGCTAAAAGCTCTAGCCAGAATCGTTGACTTAGAGAAGAATACGGCAATTTCTAACGTGATTATGAATATCAAAAATAGGCTCATCCATTTATAGCCCACGAGTGGCTTAATCAATATCTATTAAAGTCTAGACTTAGCTGAAAATTATGCTAATGTTTCCTTAAATATACAAGCAAATAGCGAAGAAGTGATGCATAATTAAAATTCATCTACTCTTATTCGGCTTATGAAGGGTATAATTTTAATATTAGGGTTCCCCCGGAAATTTCCTTTTCAACTTTCCTGACTTTTCTAGGATTTCTTAACTAACTTCCTTGACCAATGACAATGTCAAAATTAACATTTGCCAATGTTATCTACAATTTTTCAAAATGGACATAGGACAATATTCAATATGTTGTTAAATTTACTAATGACAATTTAAAAAAATTATAAAACTTAACAGAGAATAATTTTTAAAAAATTACAAAATTGGCATGAACATTTTTTGAAAATTTGACATATTTATATCCTTAAAAGTTAGAAAATTTTGAAAATTTGTAATCTGGAAAGGTTCAGAATTCTGCACATTTCTCCTCGAAAACCTTTGATAATGTTACAAATCTTTACTCGAAAAAACAGTAAAAAAAATTGCACAAATTTGTGCGGGAAATGTTAAAAATCTTCAAATTATGTTACAAAAAGTTTGAAAATTTTGCAATTTTTCCCTCAAAAACTGTTGAAATTTTTTTTAAATTTATCTTCGGAAATTGGTGACACTTTTGCAAATGGGCCCTGAGCTAACCATGTGGAAACGTTAATTTTGGATTATAACAACATTAATACGAAAAAAATGGTAATATTTTCAAGTTCCCTGACTTTTTCAAGTTCTCTATAGGTCTGGGGGTTCAACATTGAATCTGTGAAAACTGTAATGTATGTAAATTTGACTGAAGCTTGTTAAGGGCATATAATGGCCTACTTCCTAAATAAAAGTTACGGTTTATCTTCATCTGACTAATTTAAAACTTTGGCGAAAAAATTTTACGATTTTTGCATATCGTTCAATAATTTGAGTAGAAATTGATTTTACGGATCATCATCATTAACGGCATGACTTATGATGATTAAAATTTTACCACCTCGAGTCTAAATAACTTTATCACGACAAGTGAGGGTGCCTGTTATGAAGCACTTCGACCGAAGCGAGGGTTTTAATTAATTATTAAATTGATTAATAAACTTGTACTGAAGGGGTTGGAAATATGTGCGTCATCAGCTCATCTAGCGTTTAATTCAAATTGGTCAACCGTGTAATATAGATTGATGTCTTAACTACTAGTTTCTGGAAGTTTTTATTCCAAAGATAAATCAGGAGATTTACTAGAAACAAATGCAATGTTTAGGTTTTCATTTACTGTGAATGTACATGCATATCAATATCTTCCAAATTGGGGCCCATTAGCAATTACTAAATAAATTATTAAACAATTGTTGCATTGCTTTAGAAAGTTGTTTTGACATAGAACTACGTCTTTCTTAAATGTAAGGGGGTACTTTTGGAGTTTTAAATGTCGTCAAATGTCCGATTATTTGTCCAATTATGTCCAATTGCATGTCTGTAAAAAATACCGATTAAAGGCAAAATTAAATGCACGTCATATTCATAAAAAAATATCCGATTTGCTCGGAGATTGAATAAAATGTCTGATAATAAAGCCCGAAAAATGGATTATTTTTTATTAATGATATCAACAATTAAAATTTGGATGACGTCATTCAGAAAATGTTTGGACAGGTGATGTTATTCATTGTGTGCGAATTAATTTAATCGGACATTTTTAGGATATAAGATTAAAGGGACGAAATAATAATTCCCGATTAATGTTCGAAAGAGTGTGCCATTATATGTCCGAAAAATGGATCATTTTTAATGAATGACGTCATCAATTAAAATTCTGATGACGTCACCCAGTACAATTTTTATGACCACATTCTTATTTTTTAGTGACGTTATTCATACGTATTTTGATGATTACGTCATTCATGCAAAGTCTGCCGATGACATCATCCATTAAAATTCGGATGATGACGTCATTTGTTAAATTATGATGATGGCGTCATCATTTACAATGCAGTCTCAAAAGTAGCAGTACGTTTAAAAATTGCAGGATGGCACAGCTATCTTCCAGTGTATTTTTTAATTACATTTTTAATAGTCATTTAAATGAAGTTCGGTATTTTAGTTTAATACTTATATCGAAGTGATTTAAGTATAATTTATTCACATTTCTTATTGCAGACTCCTTACTTTTGGCCAACTCAAAATAATAATCCGGACAGCACCGAATATGGTAAGTTAATTCTGTGCGTGTTTTGAGTGTAAACGCTTGAAATGTGTTTTTTAATAATAATTATCTTCGAATTATATCCAGCCATATACTTAGTAAAGCGATCATTGAGAAACAAGCAAAAACATGGCCTGGAGGATTATGAGCAAGTAAGGGAACTAACTACTAATTTGAAAAAAATTAGAATACTTAATAACGATAATTGTATTAAAGATTATATAAAATAATTTAGGATTCTTTGAATAAGCTGAAAAAAGTACTTTCGCACAAATGGGAATTCATCACCATGCAAGCGGAGGAACAATTAAAGTATGTCTTAATAATAAATTTAAATACCTTGGGATACATTTAAAATATAATGTTGACATGCAAAATATATTTTAAAATCATTGACTATAATATTAATATATCTTTTAAAGAATATATTAAATTTAAGTTTCTTTATATGTTTTGTGAAATAAATTGTAAGGAAAATATATTTCAAAGACATTGACTATAATCTATCTTTTAAAGAATAAATTAAATTTGTTTCTTTTATTATGTTTTGTAAAATAAGTTTTAATGAAAATATGTTTTGTAAGATAATTTGTAACGATGCACTACAAATCCATTTTGGAAATGCGTTTAAAAAAGCATCATTCAGCGATACAATGTGAAAAAATGTATATTTAAAAAGACTATAAAATATTTATTTACAAATAGGTTTTGATTAGTGATTATTGCAATACAGTTAAAAAGCTGTATCACTAATAAATATTTTGTTAAATATATTTAAATTATATCAAAATAAAAATCGCTGCAAAATTTTATATATATAGTGCATTTTTAAATAGTATGTACAATGAGACAATCGTATTTCAAAGGCCAAAGAAGATCATTATTTGTTAACATAACCAATCGATAAGTTGATAGCGAGATAATGATCAGAAGCCACATTTCCACTAACAAGTCTATATTTTGAAAATATATGTTTTACATGAATTTGTACATGTACCTTTCATATGAAAACATGTCTACAGAACATGCTAAACTTTGCTTTATCACCCGAATAAATTTATCTAAGTTTCCTAAAACTAATTAAGCGCTGTAGGACGCGGCACATTTTAATTACCACAATGAGGAATACATCGATCTAATCGACTTTCAATTAATTAGCAACTAATTTTATCCCACTTGAGAACAATTACACCCAGCCAAAACATAGTTTTTGAAAGAAATTTCAAGGTTTAACCGAATCCCGAGTGCATCAACCCAACGTTAGCCGGAGGTAACTTCGTCCCTTGAAATTCATATCACATAAAAATGAGAACATTTCAAAAGTAAAATAGTTTGCTCCAAGCTCGTCGTACTTTCGAGCAAAATCCATATTTGCTCGTTTTAGGTGCAATGTCCCAGGTCATTGATACGCGAATGCACACTCATTAAGAGGACCTAGCACCGAATGGGGAAGAGATTGGGATCCATGATTATCAGGGGATTTCCCATCAACAATTAGACATCAACGCTAATCACGCAGATTACGAAGGCGATATTTCGAGCTAATTTGACACATCGTCAACAGCATGCCCCACACGTGTCAATTGCTGTTATTGAACAATAAACTACGAACTAACTTAATTCTATCCACACTGCGAAATATGGATCTACGTTTTTGGGGCCCTGATGCCTGAACAGTTATGGGAACCCCATTGAAACCAACAACATGCAACATTCAAAAACTACAACCTATATCTCACATGTTGAAGAATTTTGCAAAATTGACCAATGAAAAGGTGGAAAATTTTTTACAAGTCATTATTGAAAATGTGGAAACTTTTGCATAAATAACCAATGAATATGCGGAAAATTTTGAAAATTATCCACATTTGTAAAATTAATCTTTGAAAACGTAGAAAATTGTGCAAAACTTGGTCAATGAAAATGTAGAAAATTTAGTAAAATTCATCATTGAAAACGTGGAAAATTGACCAATGAAAATTGTCCAAAATTGAAAGGCTTACAATTTTGCACAACGTGGACAATTTTGTAAAATTCATCATTGAAAACGTGGAGTAAAATACAAAATTAATCAATGAAAATGTGGAATTCACCATTTAAAACGTGAAATTTTGTGTATAATTGAACATAGAAAATTGCGCATTGTTGATAGCTAAAAACTCCAATTTTTACAACAAAACTGGCCAATAAAATTGCAATCCTAAGCAGCGACCCTTCAAGCTCTGGAGCCTAGGTTACGCTATGGACAGACCATTTTCATTTTTTCATTTTTCAACGAAACTGACATGCAAATTTACACTAATGTTTGAAATGGAAAATGAGTAATTGGACGTTTGAAATTAGGTTAAAACGAAAACATTTAAAATGCCTCAAGAAATCAAAAAACAAATGTAGTGCATTATCCCCCCAACTCTTTAAAACATCTTAGAAATACTTATTTAGTTACCTGCATTCTATATTAAAATTTCGGGAGGCCCTTCGGGACCGGGGTCCTGAAATTTATGCCTCGATTTTCATTCGGTTGCTGTATCACTGACGAAAAAACACATGTTCACAGGTTTAATTACTTCAATCCCATCATTATTAAATAACAATACGATCCTTAATCAATTCCGAATGCTCACTGATTGAATCATCGTGCAGGTTGGCCAAGGAAAGGAAGAAATTAGATAAAATAGTGGTGGACAGTCAGGAACGTGCATACTGGAGGGTTCATTGGACTCCGGTAGGTTGGGATATCGTAATTGCAGTAGGATCAATAATTGTGCTGAATTAATGATCGGAATACGTCGTGGGTTATGTTATGCCCTATGTTGGCCTCATTGCAGCCCGGCTGTTTGTCCAGCTTAGAGACTTGTCCCGTGCCTTTAAGACAAAATAATTCGAGGAAACGAAAGAAGAGCCGAGATGACTTCGCTCTTGAAGTAAGAAAACTGACATCGTTTTTTTTATATATATATTCCAATAATCGTTGAGCGAAAATCAATACTAATTTATTAATGGAACATTGTTTACACGACTTAATAGCTCGATGGAAATGGCCATGAGATTAAAATGTGTATGCTTCTTAACTGCGCATACTAAAGGCCGTCACACACTAGGAAATTTATGTCTGGAAATAAATTGCCAGAAATTGTGGGAAGGTTATTTCCCCTGAAACAATTTCCTGTTGCTGCACGTACGAAGCGATACTTTCAGGAATACATGTACTGTATATCCCTGCAGTATATGACAGTCATGTTTCAAAGGGAAATTGGGTAAAACTAATTTGATAGCAGTGCGTTTATTCCATCCTACAGTATGACGTATATCTTTCCTAATTGGCTATCCAACAGAAAATCTTTTGCTGTAGCAGAATTTCCAAAAATATAATCCTACTGTATATGCAGCATTTGACAGCACTGTTTCATATAGGTTATAACTAACTGACAGCAGTGCTTTAATCCATCCTATGACGTATGTTTCCTGATTGGCTGTGCAACAGAAAGAATCGTTTGTGCATGACAGTAAAACCTATCATCAGTTAATTCTTTCCAGAAATAAGTTGCTCAGAATAGGATTCTTTTCTATTCTGGAAATTTATATGGAAACTTATTTGTGAAGGAATTTTTACCCAACACTTGTGGAAATATCAAGCAATAATATGTCTGGAAAGAAGTTTTTAGGTTATAATTTGCCTCGAGTGTGACGACCTTAAAGTACTTGTAGATTAGCAAAATAGGTAACATTTATTTAATTACCTCCGAAGTCGATACTTCGAATTCTGTTTAAGAGTAATTTACATTTGACGTTTAGAGTCCAACTATGTAATTTTTTTATTAAAACGATATTAATGAAAGTAATTTTATATTTTAGATACATTGCACGAATTCAGAATATTTAAAATCTGTCCATATTTGCTTTTTTTAAGTTCATCCTATGAAAATTGAACAATTTTAAACATTATTTCTAGATTACACAATTAAAAGAAGCTTTATCCCGAACACGCTTAAAAGTTTCACAAGCTGTTGAAAGGTAAGTTCACTTTTGGTTAAAGCATGAGATTTCGAAATAAATTCAAAACTTTCAATCGAACTTCATATTTTCGTATATAGTTTGATTCATCACTGTGAAACATATGCAGATTATGACCCTGCGGTTGTTGGGGCCCAACCTTCCAATCCGTGGATCACGGATGACCTCACGTTTTGGATACAAAACGATAACATGTGAGTGGGTCTCATCAGCATATCTCATTGTACTATTAAGCAAAGATGGGCATTTGTTAGTCGATTGATCAATCTAGACTAACGACTGATCATTCACCTATTAGTCACGACTAACGACTAATTTTTGGTTAGTCGACGTTAGTAATGACTCTTACGATTGATGATTGATTAGTCGAAATGTAGACTAAAATGAATTAGTCATTTATTAGCCATATATGCAACGACTAACTGTCTATTTTCGTATTATTCAGTTACGGTACGTAATTTTGTCAGTCTTGAAATTTCTCCACAATTTTGCAAATATTTGACAATTCTGAAAATTTTCCACAATTTTTCAACTTTTTCGAAAATTTAATTGGCAATTATCGAAAAATTTGACAAATTGTCTAAAATTCCAAAAACTGTCAGAAAACCTTACAAATTGTCGAAAAGTCGGAAAATTATTAAAAAAAAAATTCGCAAAACTGATGTTTCGACAATATTGTTAATGTTCGACAATTTTGCTAATTTTCTATAATTTTGCTAAAGACACCAGTTTTGCGAATTTTTTTTTACAATTATTGGACTTTTCGACAATTTGGAATATTTTTCGATAGTTTTGCTAATTTAGCAAATTGCTAATTTTCGACAATATTTCTTATGTTAACAATATAAATATTATCGAAAATTAGCGAAAAATCTTCCAAATTGTCAAAAGGTCGAAAAATTAGTAAAAAATTCGCAAAACTGGTGTTTAACATCAGCAATATTATAGAAAATTAGCAAAACTGTCGAAAATCTTCCAAATTGTCTAAAACATCGCAAAATTGTCTAACATTAACAATATTGTCGAAAATCAGAAATATTGTCGACAATTAGAAAAACTGTCGAAAAATCTGCCAAACAGTCAAAAATACGCAAAAGACTTGAAAATTCAAAAAAATAACCTCGCTCCGAGGCTATTTATAGTCATCAATTTTAGTCATTCATAATCTAAAAATTTGATTCGGCTAATGCCCAACATTGCTATTTGGTGTCATCCTACTGAACTACTGCTATACAGTACTTGTTTATGAATCTGAATTTGGGCTATTCTAGCGTGGAGATTCCTACGGAAAAACGCGTTAGGCTTTGGGCCATAAATTTGCACGATCTTTTATCCGACCCAACCGGAATTCAGGAATTTGAAAGTTATTTGTTGAAGGAATACAGCCACGAAAACGTACGCTTTTGGAAGTCCGTCGAAAATCTACATGCAACATCCAAGTCAAACGTAGATAAACTTGTTAAAGAAATTTACGAGTAAGTAAACCATTTACACGAATTATGTTGCTGGCGCATGCGCATTAACTCAACCAAAATTTGTTTTCATAATCTTCATTTATTCAATTTTGAAACATCAATTATGCTTTCTTGCACCAAAATATGTCCAATTTATTTTTATTTTTATGGCGGATTGCATCCCGTTTTCAGTACCCACATCGAAAAAAATCTGCCGAAATATATTTTCATAAATGCATTTTTTGTAAAACTATTGTGTAATAATATTATCAAAAAATATTTTAATGCATATTTAAAAGTTATTAAAAATGTGTAGATTGGAACATCCGAGTTATTTTCAAATACAGTGCACATGTATTTTCAAATATATTTTCATAAGTAAATATAAGTATATATTCAAATGCATTTCAAAATACCCAAAAAATGCATTCGTGAGATGGTATTTCATAAAATATTTTATAATAACATTTAAAATACATTTCCATCGTACTATGCAAATGCAGTTACACATTCATGATTTAGACTTGTTAGTAGAAATGTTACTACTGATTTAAAATATAATTTAAATATAGTTAAGAAAATACTTATTTTTGATACTGCTTTCTAAATGTATTGGAATAATCACTAATGAAAACTTATTTAGAAATACATGTTTGTATTTCCTGTTGCATAATTGAATGATTTTTTTAATGCATCGCCGAGTACACTACATATCAAGAAACAAAATTTAACGAATTTAAAAAAAATACATTATAGTAAATAACTTTGTAAATATATTCTGCACGTCAAAAATGTATTCTAAATGTAGCTCAAGGTATTTTTATTTATACTGGGAATGCATGTAGCAGATTTCATTAAAAAAAAGGTTTGGTACAATTTTCCATTAGTAAAACTACTCTCAACAATAATAAATTTATCGTGATGGCCGAGATCGACATAACATCAACAGTATAATTTCCAGCAGAATTAATCAATAAGCTCCCAGGGTGACTCATTATTTGGTAATTACCCTATAATCAGCTGTTGATCTGCGCAGAACGTTTAATGGACATTTAGAATTTTAGATTAAAGCTAGAAGAAAGTGAGCGTGATCACTGCGGGAAATTTCGCTTGACAAGTCGATGACAATCGCTGAAATGTCTAAAAAGTCAATATACCGGGGGATTCATAAGTTCATTGCCTGCTGTTTATATGTTTAACATTACATTTAAGTAAATTTAAACGCGTAACATTTAATGAGAAGGCCATGGGGTTCCTGCTAGTGTACCTTTTGTTGACCATGACATTTGTCTTGAAGGTCATTGAAATTGTAATTTTTTATTATTTACGCAAAATTGATTTCAATTCGTGAAGCGATAAGTGCCCTTTTGTGAGCACAAAACATATCAAAAATCAGACGATAATTTAAAATATTATGAGGGAGAAAAAAATAAAGCATGTGCTGCCCCTAGAAAGGGCTTCAAAGCAATAACACTGAAGCCATACAGGAAGCCTACAAAATTCCATTCCCTATGCGTTTGAGTAATGCAGATGTGCTATCCTAAGAATCCTTTTGTTAGGGACTGCCCATTTGT
Source organism: Megaphyllum sjaelandicum (assembly GCA_034698745.1). Lineage (NCBI taxonomy): Eukaryota > Metazoa > Arthropoda > Diplopoda > Julida > Julidae > Megaphyllum > Megaphyllum sjaelandicum. The sequence continues at coordinate 20,312 of JAQGBX010000431.1, read as the reverse complement.
TTTCTTTTCCTCATAACATTTTATGTTATGGTCTGATTTTATGTGTTTAAATTTACTTAAATGCAATTTAAACAAAACAGCCTTATTAACAGACTTATGAATCGCCCGGTATAGTGTTCTGTATAACCCAGCTGTACCAAGGATCATTTTAAGGGAATTCAGATTTTTTTTTCTTCAAAATGATAATATGATTCGATGGTCTAATTATTCAGGAATCAAGATTCAATGAAATTCAAACCCCCTTAAAGTATATATCACACATTCGCTTCAGATAAGTAACACAACTCCACATTTTTCATTTTGAGATAAAGCATACAGTGCATGTGCCTTGTATTTTAATGAGGAATAAATCAAAGCCACAATTCTGTAATTTAACTTAAACTATGGTAGGTTAAGAATTTCTAGTTTTACTGAATAAAGTGCTCATAATTTGCATATACCGTCTTAAACCCGAAATCAGATTTCATTAAAAAGACAGAAAAAAAATGATTTTATTCCATTCCCCCATTTGCTCACCAAAATTCACTTCATTTCAAATTAGAATTTTCGGCCGAAATTTCTTTTTAGAACATCTAAAACAATCAGTGACTCGATGCTAAAGTGCGCATAAAGGCGCCATTTTTCTAACGAACATTCCATCACAGTATACTGTGATTCCATTGAACGGAAAGCACGATGGATGGCGCTGTTGTTTTTCGTGAATATTTTCGCCAACATTATGCTGCATACGCATTTCCACATGTTTATTACCCCGAGTCTGAACATAGTTAAAAATCACATCAACCATAAATAACTGTTTCCAGAACAAAATTCGCCGGAGTTTATTAGAGGATTTACGATACTAAGAAACGAAAAAAAAAAGGCAGCAAAGAAGAAAAAGCCCAAGAAAACATCCAAGTTTACGGCATTTTTATGAAGCCCCAAGTTTTCGCTCGCGCGTTATCGGGTAAACTAAGCTTTTCTCCGTGGCTGAAACCCCATTCCACGGTTCGAGCGAAATAATAGGTCTTTAATTACCGAGCATTAGTCAAATCATTATCCCACATTCTTTAAACCGCACACGATGCAGAATCCAACAAAGATGGCTCCCACGGGGAGCGTCTTTCCCGTACTTCCTTCGAGCATTTCTCAACCCCACATAACAATAAAGTATGCAGTCTATTAAATTCCAGAGTCATAAAAAATCTAATTTTTCATTGTTCTTCGCTCGCAGTGAATATCTGGCTGCCGGAGCTCCGTGCGAAGTGAATCTTGATAGTCAGACTGTGGAAGCCACCCAACAATCAATGAAAAATCCCACCAGATTCACCTTCGATGCGGCGCAGCAGCACGTCTATTCGTTAATGAAGAAAGATAGCTATCCCAGGTTTCTGCGCTCTGATGTTTACAAGAATTTACTGGCCAATGCCGTGCAACCGTCGCACAAGAAAAGGTAAGGCAATCAATCATCTTTCATCATTGCCGAACATGCCGCCGCGAGGCCACGTTTAGTGGAACGATGGCTTATGAATTAAGACTTGATGAATCGTCCACTCTTTATCACCGAAATGCATGTACTTTGCTAATTCGGGACTGCGCATGCGTCGTGTTTTATGTTCGGAGATAATGGAAGATAAGCGGAGGGCTTTCCAAATTTGAAGAAGACAGTTTTCGACACCCCTTTCGGTCAAGCTTCCATCATTCCATGAAGACTGCGAGCATTCGGAAAGTTAGAATTTAGGAGAAGAAAAAAATGCTGAGAAATGGACATTCATTCGCAAAAATGGAAACATTTAATGGCGAATTCCACTTGTCCAAAAAGAGTACCCTCGGAGTACCCGAGTGGGCACCAGGGTACTCCAGGAGTACCAAAGTGTACACTCGGGTGGTCCGAGTGTATTCTTTTTGGACAAGTGGAATTCGCCATACGTGATGTGTTTGTTCTTTGGAAAATTTCGCAGATTTTTCGAATTTGAAAATTTGTGAAAATAAATTCGCATTTCTTTTTTTAAATCTAGTATTGTTGTAAAAAAAAATTCGAAAATGTTCGGAAAAAAATTGCATATATTTTTGAAAATTAATTCGCAAGTTTCTGGAGAAAACAAAACATATTTGTTAAGGTAAACTCGAAAATGTGAAAAAAATCAAAATGTACATTTCTAAAACAAAAAAAAAAGATTTTTTGAAATAAAATCGAGAATTTTTATATAAAATTCTAAAGTTTTTGAAATAAAAACCTGCACATATATGAACAAAATTCGCAGGTTGGTGATAATTCGCAAATTATTGAAAAACAAATTGCAAATTTTAAAGTATGATTGTAATTATTTGTGGAGAAACTCCCAAATGTAAAACAAAAAAATCGCAAGTTTTTTGAAAAAAATTTAAAGTTTTGGAGATAAAAACCTGCACATTTTTTTAATAAAATTCGCAGATGTGTGACAATTCTCACATTTTCACACTGACAAATCGCAAATTTAAAACAACAACAACAAAATTTTGAAAATGAAATCGTCAAGTCTATGAAATAAAAACCCGCAGTTTTGAATAAAATTCGTAAATGTATACACGGACAATTCGAAAATTTTTGAATAAAATTCTCACATTTTTAAACAAAGTTCTCAATTTTTGGAGAAAAAAAAATGCACATATTGGAACCAAATTAGCAGATAAGTGACAATGGATTGTCGCAAAAATTATATAGTCAAATTTACTTTGAAAAAATATTTTTTTTTACATTTTGGCGCACTTCTACCCTTGGCGTCCATGTGCACCCACCCCCGTCAACCTCGTCGTTATGCAACTGGGCATACTTTGATCCTGCCATATTCGATTAGCATAAAATTACGAACACAAGTTTATACAGATTGGCACCTTTGGTAATCGTAAAGTCACGTGTGCAAAATCGACACTCAAATTGGTTAACAATTTTCCCTCAAGATTATCGCAGTTTTTAAAACCAATGTTCCTGTTGCACGCGTGACTTCACGATTGTCAAAAGTGCCATTCGTAAAGCGTCTGCCCGAGTACCCCAATTGTAAATCAAACGATGTTCATTGAAAATTCGCGCAGGTTCTTCAATTTCGGGGTTGGCGTCAAGAAAAAGAACTCCCCATCCGGTGGCAACAATGCGATGAACAGTGGGGCCAGCGTTAAAATGAGAGGAAGTAACACGAACCTTTCCGGAAGTACGAGCGACTTGAGGAACGAGACCCAGAGAAACGAGTGGGCCACTGGACTCACCAATATCATCAATCATTCCTTGAGTGCTAGCAACTTGCACGATCTCGATAATAGTGACAGCCCTTATAGGTAAGTGAAGATAGAGAACAGTTCTTCCTTAATATATCATATCTCCCACTTAATTGGACGTTTCAAATCGTACTTCTGGAAATATAATCCATCATCGATGAATCAATGCACGTTTTTCACTGTGCTAAAAGTGTGGGAGAACGGTCAATTGAGCTTCCAAGACTATGATTCGGGAACTTCCCCGAAAATTTTGAAGATAGAGTATTCTGAGAAATGTTAAGGAAATCGGAACAAACTGCAGAGAACTGCCTGTCATTAGTATTGTCCATGTAGGTTTTCCCCTATCATTAATCTTGCCATTATCATTGACCATATACAGTACGTGTACATGTAGATTTCCAACACTTATTTAAATTTCACGAGCCGCCCATTCCCGACTAGTATTTCCAATTTGCGCTAAACTACGCGCCATTACTGTAACCAGATACGCGTTTCTAATCAAAAATAGTTTGAAACGACTATTTTTTAATTTTGGAACTTGGAAGATTGAAATTTAATGAAAGCGAATGATGCAACATTTTTGGCAGTAATGTCATTATAGGTGATATCATTATTAATGAACGAGTGCAGTTCCCTTTAGAGTGTGGATAAATCGGAATTTTTAATGCATACCAACATTACTAATCAAACATTTATTATATAACCTTGGCAGGTATTACTGGTCGTTGCAATAAAAGTGCTTTTCGAAATCAATTTAAGGGAACACTAATGTCATCACCTATTATGACATTACCTCCAAAAATGTTGCATCATTCGCTTTCATTGCATTTCAAAATTACACGAACATTTGAAATGACTACTTTTGCGTATGGCGGATTCGACGGGGCACACCAATGTGCACCGGTGTACATCGGGTGTAGGCTACAAGGTGAGGCATCAGTCTGTTAAATCGGCATTATTGCAGGCAGCAGGCGCAACAAGACTTTACAGACGTATGCTTACCCTTGTAGCCTACACCGGTGCAGATTTTTTTCGACCAGTCGAATCCGCCATTAGAAACGCTAATGACGACTGTTCGCAATCATTCTACGTATGCGCGCACACCCAGTGGCGCAACTTGGAAATCCGAGTTAGGAATGCGTGGCGCGCGAAATTTAAATAAAGAGTGTGGTCTGGGGGGGGGAGGGAAGTGAAACCTACATGTCAATACTAATAACAGAATTGATGATGCGCGCAATCAGTATAGTCATTTTTAATGGCGTTATCCACAATCAAACCCCAGTAATGATGCCAAAATCCGGATTTTCATCATTACACGACCATTCTAAATGTCACTCTCAAAAGATCATGACAGTATTAATGAACGTACGTGTACAGTTCCTTATGAAACGTGTATAAAATACTTTAGACGCAGATGACCCAAATCATTAATGGTCACGCAGCATACAGTGTACACAAATTATATTGTAGAATGCAATGCAGTAGATTGCAAATATTTGATGTTAAAAATGCATTCCACATTTCGTATTTTTTACAGCTGCATGTAGTTAAATGTACATGTAGAACCAAATTCGGATTTGATATTTTGATCTAACTCCTCGTTTCATCTTAATCTTTGTATTTTTTATTATACTACAGTTATTTACTATTTTGTGCAAACAATGTAGCATATTGCGCGCTATGCGTATATAAAACATTGTGTATTATTTTTAGCCTTTTTAACAATTGTCTATTGCACAGATTTATTATACGGTAGTCAAACCTTTTGTCTAGTCTAAAAGATAATCTTAACAGGAATACACTGTACATGTACTGTATGTAAACCGGACTTCTTCCGGAATGAATGTAATGCACATCCTGTACTGTATAGCATGATATGGTTTCCTTACAATTTTATCTTAGCAATTTTTGACATTATGCTTGCCCTATAAAACTTTGTATATATTTATCAGAGCATTTTGTACAATTATATTATAAAATCAAGAAAAATGATCTTTTGGATGATACTGTATAATTGTCAAAATGGCCCCAACGGGCACCCACCTAGCAATATATCCAAAATAAATTTTTTATTAAAAAAAATGGCCAAAAATAACGTAAAAATGTCCCTCCTTTTAACGTCATTCTTGTGAGAATTGCCGTCATTTTTTTAAATTGTACAGAAACTTGCGTCTTTTTGACGTCCTTTTAGTCAGCTTTACTTTCATTTGACACAATAAGTGATGAGATTTTCAAAACCAGCTTACCCCGCTCACTTGTTCAAGTTACAGCACCAACCACTGGTCACTTGTCCGCAAATGTTGTTTAATTGAAAGTCAAACCACTTTTTCTTCCAAATGCTCAAGCATCTTCTTTTCCAGGCTGTCGTCGCCATCTTGCAAGGAGAAAGGTAGCGGCTATTTCGGAAATCTGAACGTGTCCAAGCCCAAGGCTCTGTCCACGGAATCCTGTAACACGACTCCGTGTCACCATCGCAACATGGATCTTACTCTGGAAGTACCCAGTCACGTGGTGCAAGCCAGTGGAGCCGGACTGAATCCGGACACTCGTCGATCCAGTGCCAGCAGCCGAGATCCAAGCCCTAGCGAAGGAGGCAGTGTGACCATGGAGGATGCGACTGGACAAAGACCATCCAAGTCCTACAATGACGTGTGTCCTTGGGAAGATATGGAATTACCCAAAAAACCCAATGAAGTTTGCCCGTGGGATGACCAATAGGAATTTACCAAACATAACACGTTTCGACCTGTTCTGGAACAACCTCTGGAATACCAATTTCGAGCTGAAAAATTAAATAAATGCTATTCTTAAAACTACATTAATGCTGTCAGAGTTTTATGAAACAATTACGATGATTTATCTATAAAAATTACTAGACATGCAGCATTGCTTAGTTAGGAGAAACTAAAATGTTTTTTTTCTTTTTTGGCGTGACATGACTTTTAGGCGTAATTACGCATAAAAATGATGTCAGTTGAAAGACTTACTGGAAAAAGAAAATGTTTTACAACGACCTTTCATAATGTGGTGTGAACAAAAAATGAAAGAGAAATAAAGAGAAATTGCATGTAGCGCCCTCTACCTTCGAGCGATGTACGTCTATGTGGCGCCCTCTTTGCGTGGTCATTTTTTAGGCAAAAAAAAAGACTACAAAATGACGTTATTTTTATGGCGCGTTTCTAAGTGGTCATTTTGTTGAGCAGAAAATTAGAAAAAATGACGTCATTTCATGAGCAGAAAATGAGAAAAAATGACCAAATGTCATAAAATGACGTGATGCCTTTCTAATTAAGTGATCATTTTTTGGGAGACAAAAGGCCTTTCTGACGTCATTTTATTGCGCGTTTTGAGTGGCCATTTTTGAGCAGAAAATGATCAAAAATGTCGTCATTTTATGACATTTTTAAGTGGTGAAATTTTGGGCGAGAAAAAAAAAGGACGTCATTTTTATGGTAATTGCGTCATTATTGGCAACGGATCAAAAAATGACGTCATTCTTTGGCCAGTTTGCTACGTGGGAATTGAAAAACGGCATGTTACCATACATGCCGTTTTTCAAAACATTTCCTGGAAATGTTTGAAATTTGAACCGAAAGTCTAATGCCGCCTTCAAGAGCTTTTCAACGGGAAGCATCAGAAAATGAATAAAAATTCACAGATTCCTAAATTTAATTTATACGTGTATTATGCATAAATGGTGGTATATTGTTTCACAAAACATTTGACTGCTGAAGCTAAACTGCAATTCTATTTCGATGAACAGCGGAAATTTTTCGAAGAGGCGTACATGCTAGCAGATTCGCGGAATCAATTTTCGCATCGCAAATTTGATGACAAGTTTTCATAGTTCTATTCAGATGGTGTAGTCCTACGTCTAGTTTAAATGAGTTTCAATTCTATTTTGGTTATTTCTTTTATAACACATTGAAATTGATTTTTCCAATAAGGCCTAAACATATACACTCGTAATCAATAACTGTGTGTACATACAGTATATCTATAGTCGGTTTCATAGCTAACAATTCCTATAGAAGTAGAATTAACGTGCGTCACAAAGTGTCACATTGGCATCATGTATAAATATTGTATATTTTTTAAAATCGAATGTTACTCCACGAGGTTTGCAAGTGTTAAGTGCGTACTTTTACAAAAGGGAATGGGTCGAATGTGAAGGGAAAATCGATTAAACAAATTCGTCCGCTCTACGGCGGCCATTTTAGCCCATTACACTCACACGAACAACAATAGAAGTAAAAAAAGTTCACCAATTCTAATTGATGGTTATGAAAAAAAAAGATAATTTATTGCGTCATATGTTTGAAAGAAAAAACAAATTTATTTACTGGTTTACCAAACTACCTGGCCAGTTTTCCAGCAAGCAGTTTGCCGAGCAAGGTGGCTTAGAGGTTAGCATCCTCGTTTGAAGAACAATGATGCTTGGCTTTGTATATTGAATTGTATAGTGTCCCTGTTTTGCACAATTCGCTTAGTTTTGTAAACAAATTTCTGAACACATACACAAGACTTTTAATTCATTCATAATCACTCACAGTATCCGTGCAGGATAACACATCTGACATCGATTTTGAACAGTCAAAACAGTGAATATTCAAACATTGTCTCAAAACAGTCAAAATAATGTACAATGTTTGTAGAGAATGAAGCATTCCCAGATATGCGAACAAGAGGACTTAAAATGGACCCTTTAACAAAGTGATTACGTTGAAAGCACATGGAAAAGATCTCTGCGATAGCCTTAAATTAAAACTTTGATTAGAATCATACATAATTAGGTATCTGTGTATAATTACTATACGTGCCTCAACTCCACTGCATTTGAGAACCCAGAATCTGTGTACTGGCCATAATGTTCTTAATATATAACAATGGCCTAATACCTGTAAAGTTATTAGTTAATCTAGACATTTACCTGTATGATTAAAAGCCACATTTGTAAATCGATTTCATTGTAATTAAATGCAATTTTTAAATGGGGGATGCCTGATTCAATAACCGTGAAATTATCGTTCAGATTAGGATAGCAGCTTCCTTCAGTTTTGTAACAAATTAGAGATATTTCTTGGGGAAGCTGTCCATCATCTGTATAACTTGTGAAATTTGGGCACAAGAAGTAACACGCATTTAATCGAATGAATGTTTTTCATGAAATCTAACTTTGCCCATTGTCTATGCAATTGATAACATTTCAAATTTGATCTAACTAAAATTAAAAAAATTAGAACTCTTTTGCAAATAAGAAACATGAAACAGTATGACGGGGAAAAGAAATGTCCGATTAGTGTAATCCACTTCCGACTAACACACATGGTTCCCCCAGAAATTTCATATTCAACTTCTCTGACTTTACCAGGTTTTTAAACAAATTTCCCTGAACAAGAACAATGTGGAAATTGAAATATCCCAACGTTATCCACGATTTTGCAAAATCGATAAATAATAATATTCAAAACATTTCAAAATTAATATAGGAAAATTTCGAAAGTTTTATAAAATTAGCATGAAATGTGGAAAATTTTAAAAATTCATATTCGGAAGTTGAAAGTTTTGTAAATTTGTACTCGGAAAAAGCTGAAAATTTTAAAAATGTGCTCTTGGAAAATGTTAAGAATATTGTAAATTCTTCTTGGAAATGTTGACAATTTTACAAACCTGTACTCAAAAACAGTTGTAAATGTTGCAAGCTTATCCCTTGTAATAAAGCTTGTAAATTAGAACATTTGTCCTCTGAAATCGGTGGAAATTTTGCAAATTTGTACTGGGATAATTTTAAAATTTTTAAAATGGACCCGGCCTGTGCTAACCACGTGGAAATAATAATTTTAGATTGTTACAATATTCCCTGACGTTTTCAAAATAAATCATTTTTCCCTGACTTTTCCAGGTCTGGGGGAACCTTGTATAAAATACAAAAACACGGATTACACTAATTGACCACTGGTGATACCCGTTAATTGTGGGTTATTGAATCACACCCCATTAAGTTCTTAGTATAATTAATAGTGACATTTTAAATGGGACCATGTAATACCATTTTATACTGTTGTGATGTGCTGCAAATCGAATTTTTGATACCTCAGCGCAGGTCTAACTGTATTGCCAGTGTAGTAATTGCCAATTAAATTCCCACTTATTATTATATTTGCAAAGCACCATCCGTCACAAAAGGAATTAAGCATCAATTAATTTTAATCGATGACTTACCTCTGTTTGTGACAGATTAAAATCGCACACTCAAACACTATATGCTAAGAATGGTACAAACTGTTACTTGATACTCTATATTCTGTAAAACAATCAGAGCTTTGCAAACTTTTCCAAATTTTGAAAAGTTATGAGAGAGAGAAATTTGAAAATTTCATACCTGTGAACGAAACAATTCGAAATTTTGACCTTCTCGAACTTGGAATATTACATTAAATCTTTATCAACTTTCTCATAAAATGAAATTTGAGAATAATTTAGCGTTTCCATTTCTGTACGGAAATACTAAATCTTGGTTTTGAAAAAGGAATTTTTGAAAGGACTGTTCATTTACTTTGTTTTCAATGATTTTACCACTGATTCGATTACTGTTGAATGCATCTCAATGTTGGGCATTAGTCGAATACATTTTGAATCATGGCTAAAATTGACGACTAAAATAGTCATTCTTAAATTGAAATGACTAATTTTAAAGTATTAGCCGAATCAAATTTTCAATCATGACTAAAATGAATGACTAAAAATCTTAATATATCTTATCTCATAATTAACCGCGGAGCGAGGCTATTTTTTTTTAACTTTCAACAGTTTGGCAGTTTTTTCGACAATATTGCTATTTTTCGATAATTTTACGAATATTCGACAATTATGCGAATTTTTATCAGTTTAGCAGATTTTTCGACAGTTTTGCTAATGTTCGAACATTTTGACGAAGTTGTAAAATTGTGGAAATTTTACAATATTTTTGAATACTGCATTAGCAAAATTGTCAAGAATTTGCAAAATTTACCAAAAATTTGAAATATTATCGGAAATTTAAATGGTTTCCCACTTCCATGAATTGATACGAAGTTAGACAGTAATTCGTTGCATTTATCATTCATTAATTGGAAGAGTCATGACTAATGACAAATCAAATTAGTTTGTCATGACTAATACATGAATGATTAGTCGTTAAGTCTCGATCAATCGACTAACAAATGCCCATCTCTGATCCATATAACGTTCCTCAAATATGAACTTTTTCCCTAAGGATAATATTCACTCGAACTTAACACCTTTAGGAAAACCCCAAAACACTCCTTATATATTGTTTAAAATCGTTCAATACCGTGAAAGCAGCTAGCGGTCAGTCAAAAATGAAAAAGTTATTAACTGATTTTTAAACAGAGAATGGTACAACTGGTCATTAAACTTCCTTTTATAATACATGTGTATAATGGTATTCACTTTCTTATCTAAGTACGAGTCTCGTTTATCATAAACGTAAAACATAAATAGTAACAATATTACTAATATTCATTAATGGGCATCCAAATATCATCGAATATAACATCGAAACCATGTTTTTTGAAGGGAAAACAGCAGTTTAATTGAATACATCTTGCTTACAGTTAAAATTCAAAAATATTTGTACGTTAATTGTACAGGAATGCTTTGTAACTGATCCTTAAACGTAGTAATCAAATATTCCATTTTCAAGAATTCTCGACATGTTCATTCTTAATAAAATTAATGTATTTTCCGAGTAATTATTCTTAATCGATTATACAAATTGCAAAAAAAAGTGAATCACTAATTTGGATTATATCATTACAACAGCATGGAACGTCTAAATATTTTTAAAATTTCACCAGTTTCACTACATTTCCCCAAATTTCCAACTAAGCATATCCTTTAACTCGTTCAATGATAAGGATGGTTGTCGATAAATATATATATATATATATCAATTTAATTCCAAATAAAATCAATTTCATTTTATCATTGATTACGTTTAAATTAAAGAACTTCAAATTAAGCTAAATGGATATCTTTGGTATCACTTGCGAATAATGTATATATGAATTCTGACATAGAAATAAAACCGAAGACTGTATACACATCAACATTTGTTGTTTTCTGACTACGTTTTAATAGTTATTAAATGTATAACCAGCACTTTCTTTTTGAGCACAGGAAAATCTAAATTTTCACTGTCATAACCTGCAATACCAGGTTATGAACATACCTTTGATCAAATGAAACATTGTTACTTTATTTACCATAATTTAAATCAGTGTTTCTCAACCACTGGTTCGCGGACCGGGTCGGACTTCCACTTAGTTTCTGATTATTTGGAATAAATAGTCATAGCCCAGGACCCATTTGTCAAATTTTGAACGTATTCCAATTATAAATTTGTACAATTTTCAATAGTTTTCGAGGACTAGTTTGCAAAATGTATAATAGTTTCCAAAGGCAAACTTGCAAAATTTTCCACGTTTTCCGAAGACAATTTGTAAAATGTATAAAATTTTGAAAATTTCCAAAATATTAAATATTTTCCTGTGAAAATTTTACAGAATCGTGGATAACGTTGGCATACAGGTAGGTCAATTTTGACATGTCTCAGTCAGGGTAATTTGTTTGAAAACCTGAAAAAGTCAGGGAAGTTGTTTTATTAGGGGGAACCCTGATAATGATTTGCATGTCTACCTTAGCAGTTTGCGAAATAATTTTTCTAATTTCACCAGCATACGAAATATTTGTACTATTTTTACCTGTCCACGAAATATTTTTACAATTTTTTGAAAATTAACAACAATATTGGTGCACTGATGATAGTCTGTCATTATCATTCTTTGCAACAATCATTTTCAAAAATTTTATAATTAATAGTATTGATTATAAAATTGTTCCAACTAATCACTTGCAAAATCAAAATACCTGATTAAAATTATAAACACGATATTTTTAAAAAAATAATTTATTAATATACTATAAATAAATATCTTTGGAACATGATCTTTGAAACTTCTATACAAATTTAGACTTTGCATTGATAAAAAGTTTGAAAATCTTCATTGGTGTATCTGACGTCTCATAAAAAAATAATTTCTTCACTGGGTTAGGCAATTCTTCACAGTGTATTCCATGACGCCCTGTGAGATACATCATGAGCCATTAATCATAAATGCCACTAAATTGCCAATATCTTTAGTGCATCGCGATGAATCTATTAGGGAAAATTTGCTAATGGATTTGGAGTACTTGCCCACTTCTTCATAAAAAGCTTTAAGTGTATCTTCATTTCTTAGCGTACAGGAAATATAAGCTGTCGTTGAACTGGCATGATCATGTGGAGTCACATTTTTAAGAAAGAACTTCAAAACCTTCGCCAAACAGGGGATAATGGTGGTGTCATAAATCACATCTGTCATAACGCAAAAAAAAATGCAGTCAGAAAATTAATCACTGTTGGCACAGCTTAAATAACGAGCGGCCATTCTATGCTCATTGTTTCTTTCGGAAAAAATTTTCAACACAATGGGCTGCTTCAACACGTCACAAGTCCTTAAATTTGTGACCAAACAACAAAAGAAACAATAACAATACAATACCTAATGTTTAAAAATAGACATTTAACTCTGCTGTTGTGGTAAAACTAAAGAGTTGCCCCAGAAATTTCATTTTCAATGACCAATGACAATGTCAAAATTGACAAATGCCACAATTTTGAAAAATTTACTAGTGACAATTTTTAAAATTTAACATATTGGAATTTGGAAAACGTAGCAAATTTTCAAACTCTAAAGAACTTGAGAATTTTGCAAATTTGTCCTCGGAATCAGTTGCAATTTTTTTGCATATTTGCATGTGCTGGGAAAAGGCCAATTTATATTACGAAAAGTTTGAAAATTTTACAAATTTCTCCTCGAAAAGTGTTGAAAATGTTTCATATTTGAACTGAAGCCAAACCACATAGAAGCATTAATTTATATTGTGGCAACATTAATACGTTGAATTTCCCTGACTTTTGCAGATTTTCCAGGTCTGGGGGAACCTGCACTACCAATCAGTCAGGAACAAAAAAGTATGTTCTATATTTACCAATTAAAAACATTGGAAAATGAGTTCTACCCATTTCAATTTATCGAGTAAAATCATACCTGCAGCAAGGATAACGTCTGGTTTAGAGTTTTGAAGTATGGCCTCGATGGCTGAATCATCGTCCCAATGGAATGGAGTTAAAGATACTTGCGTTGATTGCCAAACATATAGATCATTTTCACTCAACATCGATGCTTATTTAAAATTGAAAGAAAAAAAATTATATGGCTTATGTACAAGTTAACATAACTACAAAGAGTCAAATCCATGCAAACTGTTATTGAAATAATAATGACATTATACGAGGGGTGGTCATTAAGTTTATGAAATCATTTTTTGAAATAACAAATGCTGTATGTATTTTAATAAAATTTGAGTTACAAATACATGTAAATGTAATCTAATATTCATAATAATTTCTAATTTGGGAGATGATTTTTACCATAGTTCTGGCAGCGAGTGTAGACCTATGCATTCACTTAGCTAGCATTTAAGCCAAAGCTTCCAAATCAGCATTTCTGACAAACACTGGCCATCCACTTCTCGGAGCATCTTTCACAGTTGTCTGCCCATTTCTGAACTTTTCAATTCACTCATAGACTGAACGTTTGGACTTTACTCAGACCATAAACAATTAACCGATTTCTGCTCCTGAAATGCCTTCAAAATTTAAAAAACGAACAACAGACCGCTGCTGAGCCACTATTTCCTTGGAGTCCATCTTTGCTTATGAACTTTAAGCACGTTTAGTTTTTTGAAGAATATATTTTAATGTTGAAATATGTTCAGGAGTGATGGAAGAATTTTTACAACAAATTTAATTAAAAACCATACAACCGTTTTTTTAAATGACTGTGGAAACCTATACTTAGCACCTCTTGTAACTTTATAAAAATTACAGAACAACTTCTTAATATCTGGCCAAAATGTTTCTATGATAACATATTCCAGCATGAAATGAAACATATTACAACCATTTAATTATTTTTGCAATTAATCGTTGAAATTGCAGCCTGGCATCGGAAAACATAAAGAAATGAGCAGAAATTCTACATGTTTTATATTGCTTCAGACGTGATGAATTCTTTTGGCACAAATTTCAAATCTTATTAAATTGAAACATAACATCTACAGCAGCATACAAAAAAAAATTGGGATTACCATTCACTTCATCACCTACATCCCCAAAGTTAATATTTAGGTTATGTCTTAACAGATCAAGGACCTGAGGATGGAAATCTGTGAAGCAGTATTTGGATGGATTGCAGGCCTTGCATACAACAATTCCAGTTAAACCAATGCCACAGCCAAGTTCTAGCACATTCCTAATTTTCAATATTCAAGAGTTCAATTAAGAAATAGCTTGAAAATGCATGTATTCACAATATAGTCACTTACTTTCCATTTAAATAATATTTGTTTTCTGCACACCATTCTGCTAATGCTTTGGCAGCCTGTAATTAATTAAAATGAATCAAATCAAACTATGCATCAGTAAAATTGCCAGAAAAAAGTACAACTTAATTTTAAAGAAATGTTGAAGGTAAGATTTTGAATTTTCCATCTTGCATTATGAAGAGTAAACAAATTGATTCGTAGACATTTTTTAAGAAAACTCATGATTATTTATACTTAAAATACTCTTAAAAATTACCTGCCAGGTAACCAAACCAGTGGTGCCTTGACTGACTAAAGATGTGCTCTCCTTCAGGATGACATTTAATTCTGGTGTCTAAATTAAAATGGCTTAATCAGTAATGCTTTCATTAGGAAGATAAACCTGCAAGAAATTCAGACAACAGCCCAAGGAAAAAAAGTGTTTCCAATTAAAAAAGTATTACTGTACTTATTTACCATGGGTTGTTTCCTAAATTTCTATGAACTTTTTTGGAATAGTACAGCTTACCAAGCAGTATATTTTGAAAGAATAGTCCTCATCCTTTGAGGCAGCCTGCATTAAACTTGTATACAACTCATACATTTCTTCAGCCACTTCCAAACCATTAAATTCTAACTGTTTGCAAATGTAATTTTAATTGTTTATGTCAACAAATAAGCAGTTTCATGACATTATACTTGTGCAATCAAACCTTTGCAAGAAGTGATTTTATGAACAATCTTTGATAATTACTGCTTGGAGGGTATCTTAAAACAAGAGGATTTTTAACCGTGGATTGCAATAAACGTTGTTGCCATGACTTATCGACAAGTTGACCTAAGTTAGTTGCTGGAGTACTCAACTAGAGTAAAAACAAAGTATTCGGTGGTTGAAGGTTAAAAACACAACGGTGGTTATATGATTACAATACTTAACGTTCTTACCATAAAATCTATAGATTTAATTGGGGCTCCAGCCAAAAACTGCTTCGCAATTGCCAATATTACATTTTCGTTCGAGAAATCCATGGTTTGAGCCGAATAAGTTCAAGCAACAACAAACAAACAAGAGTTTCAATTTTGTACTAAAACTTTAGCAGCACAATGTCAAAAAATAGTCTCCCGACAAAAAGGTACCTAAGCGGTACCTTTGCACATGCGCAGATTATTACTAAAAAGATTTAATTCTATTTTAGTTCTTGTTACAATCATTAAAAAATCATAGTATCAATTTAATAAATATCCCTGGACGAATTACATGTACTGAGGGAATTTATAGTTCGAGAACGGGACAATTACCAATTTAAAATTTTTCTAAATAAAATGTAACATATTATTTTGATAATTTTATTCAGTGTTCGAATTAAAATACTATAGGATATTACGAAACGAAACAATATTTCAAATTCCAACATTTGACATGAGAACTGACATCCAAATTTCAAATTGTAAAAATTAAGCACATTAATGCGCATGTGCGAATCATTAAAAGGGTCCTTTTCGTAGAGGAATAATTTCTTTTCCACACCGGACCAGAGTGGAAACCCTGAAAGCACCAGAAGACGCTTTATAGCGCTTTAGCTAAACAAGGCTCCATTAATATATATATATATGCAGTGTGCTGCAAATGTACTTCTCTGTATGCTATTAAATGCATTTTTTGTACATGTAATTTGAAATGCATTTTTGACCTCTTAAATTCGTTTTTCACTGTTTTTTAAACGTTTTTGAGGATCCATGCGTCGAAACAAATCGAACAATTTGAAAAACATGGTTTTTTTCGATCAAAATCGAGAAAAAGCTAAAGCTATAGACTTACATTTTTTTTTGGACTAAACTACAATTAGCGGTACTCAAACAGACGAAATAATTTCAGCGGGCTATAACTGCCAACAATGCACATTCCTATTTTTTTTGGTGGCTTACCTAAAGAAAGAAAAGTACATTGTACTGTATAAACAAAGAAGGGAGATTTAATAATTTAAATACATGTGTATGTGAAATTTTTTCAAAGTTTTTGAAAACAGTACTCCAGTACGTTTATTTTCCCCAAAGAAAATGCAAAGCTTGTTCTTTTGTTCTTACATCCCAGTCTATGTGGGTTTTTTTTGATTTTTTTATTGTAAAAGGGCAGCGAAATAAATTTTGCACAGGGCACCAGAAGCCCCAGGGCCGACTCTGTTTAGGTGGCATTTTCAGTATCACCAAGTCCAAATCCGGCCCTGTCGAAGAATGGTTTTTGTAACATTAAAAACAATCACGTGATAAAACGTAAGGTTTTACAGTATTTTTTTTTAAAAAAAAAGTTTTGAGTAATTTAAGATTAAATTTGATCGATGCATTGTCGGATCCAACCAACAAGCAAAAAGTATTAAATCAGCCGACATGTGAATTTTGCCAACATTGCAACATTTTTTTTGTTTTTAATTGAAACAAGTTCAATTTTAATACAATACAATGTAGTTAAAACTTCGAAATTCCCGCGGAATATCGTGCCATCCGGATCATTTGCAAAAGCGCCGTAGCATCTTTATTAACTACGGTCGGCTTACTTCGTGACAAACTCTGTTCGTGACTTTGTGTCTGATAACCCAGAAAATGGCTGTGGATGATTCGTTTTCGCCTTCCGTGGAGTCCTCACTGCAAGAAAATGTAAGTCGAATTGAAATATGTATTTAGGAATATGCGGTTTACGTACGGCTTAACATAAAATTATTATAAATCCTGGATATTTGCAAATCCCTATCATAATAAGTTGTTGCGCATGCAGACCTCGTGTTCAAACCTAATCCTAACCATGTACAGTGGCGCCATAAAGTATTTGGACACTTGAAAAATGTAAATAAGTAAAAAAATAAAACATCAAAAAAATTACAAATATATAAGAAATAAAGCTTATCAATTCCTTTAACTATTCATACACTTTTATGTTTTAAAAGACAATGTATATTATAATTAATTAACAAAAATGAAAAATTGGATGGCCACAAAGTATTTGGACAGGTACATGTACAGTATCTCAAATATTGTATAATCAGTATTAAGAACCTTCAAATTTCAAATTTGTATGTGTATATTTGCTAAAATAGTACTAAATGTTTAATTTTAAAGATATAAGTCGATTTTTGCCAGTTAATTTTTGTAAATAAATGCTAAGGGAATACCTAAAAATGTTCAAACACTCAAAAACAACAGTATGATAAATATAACGTTTAATGACGCAAGGTCATCACAAAATAAACGAAAAACAGATCACACTAAAGTAGGCCTACTCTTTGAAAGGCAAGAATGCTCCATAGTGAAACATGTCCAGCATCATCCCTTTAGAGTGACCAGGAATTGTTAAATATGGTGGCTTTAACATCCCAACAATAGGTGAGCAAAAATACCACAATGAATTTCCAGAAAATAACGTGTATAATAAAATAAGTTGCGAATAAAAAGAAACTCATTAGTGAGACCAATTTAATGAAGTGACTCAAGTTTGCTAAAGAATAACGTATTAAGCAAATGTATTTCTGGGAAAACATTTTGTTCACTGTTGAGAGCAAGTTCAATATATTCAGGAATAACAGTTGGAGCTACCTGTGGCAAAAATCAAAAGAATATTTCACACCAGGAAAAGTGTCTGTAACAGTAAACCATGGAATGGACCATGTCGTGGTTTGAAGCTTTATCTTAAAACTGTACCAGTAATCCAACTTTTATTAAAGGCACAATGAAAGCATAAATGTTATGAAGATTTTGGACCATAACTTAATAAATAGTGTCGAAGATTAAATGTGCAGGACATATTTAATTTCCAACAAGATAACGACCAGAAGCATACAATTAGGCGTATAGGCATAACTTGTGATTTGGTTCTTAAAAATTGTCAACAGAATAATGAGAGCCCTACCATAGTCACCAGACCTTAACATTATTGAGAATTTGTGGCATATATTTAACATGGCCATTATAGAAGCGAATAAACGCCATACAAAATATTAACAATTGTTGTAGAGTATGCAATATGTGTATAATGTGTACGTTTACTGCGTAGCTTAACTGTCCGACTACTTTGTGGCCATCACATTTTTCATTTTTGCACAATAATTATAATTAACAATTTCTTTTAATAAACAAAAGTGGATAAATAGTTCAAGGAATTGATAAACTCCCTTTCTTTTATATTTGTAAATTTTTTAATATTTTATTTTTTTAATTATTCACATTTTTCATGGTGTCCAAATACTTTATGGCGCCACTGTAGAAAGTATAGTAAACGAGAGTTTTTCTCCACAATTAATCAGTGTATTTATTAATCGCTCAACGTTTCAGCGTGACTGCGCAGAAAAATATCCGAATATAATTCAAGTGAAAAACATATAGCCATAACAAAAACCGTCAAGACAATGGCTAGAAAAAAGTGTTTCATAATGGTCTACTTACTGGTTGTGGAGAACAATTTAAGTCTCGTTTACTATATATTATCACGTCCAACCACTTGAAGATGGAAAGAATACAGGTTTTTAAGCATAGAAATTACAAAATTTTATTACCTCTTTGAAACAATTTCGTTAAAATCTGTATAACCTAAATCTATAGACAATCTTGATATTTTATCATTCTATCGCTTAGCGGCAACGCTTTACAATGTCCACAATGCGACCGATCACAATGTGAGATTCCAGTAGGATGCAAATTCGGATACAGAGAGGATATATGTGGTTGCTGTTTACGTTGCGCTAAGGTTGAAATGCACATTTCTTATAACAACATGCAATCGATTTTAAAATTGAGTTATTTGAAATAAAAGAGTAACTGCATTGTTAAACTCATATTTCCGTCAGGGTCTTGGCGAAGAGTGCGGCGGAATGTGGACACAACATGGAAGATGTGCCAAAGGTTTGGGTTGTTCCACAACAAGATTTTCTCAAAACATAGGAAAATGTATTCCGCAGAAGGATGCACCAGAAAACCTTGACGAATTCAATCCTCAAAATCAACGCTAAGTGACATAATTTGAAACAATATGCACTTCTTGTTTATTTTCTGTTTAATTTGTGTTCTACGAATTGATTAATTATTTCAAATTATAAATTTGGTAATGAATTTCTATGTTTTTGCCTTTGGTGAACAAGTTGATATACATTACAAATATTAATCGCATTTGGTTAAACCGATAATAAAATAAGACCCCGCAGTAGTTTGTCATATATCAGGCAGTGCATCGCAACCAAACCCTAATCCCTGCGATACGTAAAAATTCAGTTTCTCCAATTTTTAAGAATTCAGTTTCCTCACTGTTTTTTTAAATGAAAATGGGAGGGAGAAAAAACGCTGCCTTCACAACCGAAATTGACAGCAATATAGAATCGTACTTCGGCAATTGGTAAGTGCAAAGGTGCAACCATATGTTTTTGATTCATAAACAGCGAAAGGGTACAAACACAACAAAACTTTTAGGAAAGAATGTTACTTTTTTAACCACTAGCGCCAACCAGCGGGCAAATATTGGTAATGCATTTAAATTACCGATGGTTTGGGAGAATCGCTTAGCGGCAACGCTTTACAATGTCCACAATGCGACCGATCACAATGTGAGATTCCAGTAGGATGCAAATTCG
>JAQGBX010000430.1:0-36592 GCA_034698745.1 Megaphyllum sjaelandicum | reverse complement strand
TCCCATCATGCCTTGCAACTTAAAAATCAAAAAGGCGCCAAATTCAAAAAATCGAAAATACTAAAGAGAATCAAACAGTAAGGCTTCTCAGTTCGTATACTCTTCATAATCATAAAACCTATAGCTGTAATGGTTATAAATGAAGCACTTATCAAATGTGTGTTCGCCAACGTATTTATTTTATAAGTACATGCAATTTATCGTAAAATTGTGAACTTTATTTTAAGAACATGAGATTAAAATTAGTGAAAACAACAAAACGACGGACGAAATAGAGAAACAAATTTATAGCATCTGTAAATTGCTCAGCGGTATAGCATCTAGATTTATATCATATGTAGGGTTTATTTATATCGGTTCATTTTATAAGAAAGGTTTTAATGCGCAGTATGCTAAGTGACAGGCTGGGTCAAGCGATTTTAAATCGGTCATTGTCAAAGTACTTCCGGACAACACACTTCCTGTTGTGACACGTGATATATCCCCCGCCATGTTAAGTGCACTTTTAAACCACAATAAAGCTACTCATCGCCTCCACTTTCACCCCCATCCTCACCATGGCTCCCATAAAGCAAATCCAGAAAAATTCTCACGGATTATATATTATTCCGTTAAAAGCTTTCTCCCAAAAGCACTTCATCGAAGCTTAATACGAAAATTAATGCGTTGTTTTGATCTTCGTACATCATAAAACATAAATCTATTAGGAGGAAAAATCTATATCGCGCCAGAAAGGTTTTGCCGATGTGTTTTTTCCTCGTAATAAACCCTGTTTCTGAAAACCCTAAATTCATTTTTTCCCTCACTACCTCGGTGCACCTAGATTTTGTCACTTTCAATTTGAAGCAATTCGCTCGGGATTAAGGAGAAATCGTGACATATCGTAAATGCATGCATAATTTATCGGATTATTGAAACATTACTCGTTCTCGCGTATTAAGATAAAATGTAAGCCGATGGAGGTTTATGGAAAGTCGTGAACGTGTTTTAGGTCCCGGCCGTGAAACATCACTACATGTACTTTACTATTTGTAAAGGAAATGTGCTTTGCCGGTGGGATATAGTTTTTTTTCGGTAGTACATTTTCGTGTGATGCAGGTGTTGATGCAGTTGTAATGCAGAAGTCTGGTGAATTGCGCGATCTTGATGTTTTATTTTTATTTTTTTTTAAAAAGTGTTTTATTTCATTAAGACGTTATGTAATCGAAATGATTAAATTGCGTATATATACCCACAACTTTCTATAAACGACGGACAAAATAGATAAACAAATTTGTAGCATCTGTGAATTGCTCGGCGGTGTAACCACACCGGGTGTGGTTACAAAGTGAGGCATAAGTCTGTTAAATCGGCACTATTGCAATCAGCAGGCGCAACAACACTTTACAGACTTATGCCTCACCTTATAAATACACCCGGTGTACACTTTTTGGGTGAGTCGAATTCGCCATTAGGTAGGCCTACGTTAAAATGAACTTTATAAAGGCGATGTGTAACAACAACAAAAAATACGGTTATAACGGGGAATTCCCCGATATGTTTTGTCTAACTCCTAATAATGCGAACTACGGTTTAAACGAACACCTTTAGACATCCGCTAAGATTCGTCTTAACGAGGTTCGACGGTTTTTGATGTTTAATCGGTGATCACGTTAATCCGAAACGGCGCAACCCAGCAAAAGCCAAAATCGAGCACGCTCTAGTCCTTAATTGGTTGAAGCTGCTCACCCTGAGTGACGCCGTTTGATTGGTGGTTCAATGATGGATTTGAAATGTGGATTAAAACTGGTTGTGGCTGGGGTTGCTTCGCTACTCACGCTGTTATTTAACAGATAGCGGAGGCCATCGACCGCCATTTTCCCCATTTCAATGCTAATGGCACAAAAGCATAGTGAAACGCTACAGCAACGCCCCCTCCGGCTGTTTTTTAAATCCCTTCAGTACTCGTTTTTTTTACCAACGCACGCAGAAAGTTGCTTTCGCTTATTTTTTTTTTCTGAGCAAAGTTAATAATTAGCGGAACGCGGGGACACTTCACCCTGAACTTGAAAGGGAACCCTGGGCCCCCCTCCTTTCCTTTGCCCCCATCATCACTCGAAGAGGGGGAGGGGGGGGGAGAGAAAACAACGCGAAACTTTACTAGGCCCCCAGTCGCAGTTTACTCGGTCAACGTGATTTTTTTTTCTAAAGCGTTGTTGTTGAAAAAGTTGTCTTCCATTATCGTTCACCGTCTTTCAACCGAAACAAATGTGGAAAAAAGGGAGAGCAAAATGAATTTCTACAAGAATTTCTAAGGTCCAATTAAGATGGCGAGTCACAAATCAAGACCCTCTCTCGAGTTGATCAATAGAGTTACCGTAATTCTTTTGGATGGGCGACGGAAATGACTACGTCACTGGCATGGGACAACAATGACAGCGTTTATGGACGACCTCGGCGTGAGATGCCATAAACCCAACAAATATTTCTAGTGATAAATCGGACTTACAGCTGTACTGTTATGTGTACTAGTTTAATACTAGCTGGTTTGCGCGGCTTTTCCCGGGCTGTTCTTAAAAAAACCCACCTCAATCGAGACGCCGGCAAACGGATTCGAACGATCAATTCAAATTAAATTTATTTAATTTGTCACCCAGCGTATAAGCAAACAGCCAAAAAACACTAAACACTTGCGGAACCCCATACGCAGCGGAAGATTTTTTTTCGTTTTGCACGCGTTTTGCGTCATTATACGTACAAAAAAAGTACTCTTCCGCTACGGGGCCCCGTATGACACGCAACTTTTGTAAAGCGGTGCATTATGGATGGGCTATTGAACCATCCATTCACATGCATACAGCTCTTCTTTACAGTATATATATACTGTATAGATGAGCTGAGTTACAGGCAGAGCAATGTTACCAATCAGCTTACCAAAAAACTGCACGACTTCATGAAACGGGAAATCTGAAGCTCCGTTATTTTTATCATATGGTTTGTAAGACCTATGCGATTGCACGTATAGTTTGAATTTTAGCAGCCTCCATGGCGGCGCTACCATCATTGGTCTTAGATGAAACTTTTAAAAGGGGCTCTCTGTCATACATTCATTGGTTTAAACAATTCACTCAAGGTTATCGCTGTTTTTTAACCAATGAATGCAAATGTGCCATTTCGCGAGGATTCTGTCCGAGTACCCCTTGAATGAACCAATGAACGATGCAACAGTTAATGCTTCAAAGATGTCTCTTTGGGTAATAAAAGCGGCCCAGAATGGGCCATCCTTTTTTTTAAGGCTTTTATTTGCACAAGTGTCGTCGGCCATAATTGCTGTCAAAGCGTGATTTGCTGAGCAAATAACGGCGCGAGAACCAAAGGGTCGGCGCTGGGAAATATAAAGCGGGTAGGGTAATGCGGTCGTAAAAAAACGAAAATAATGATTGCGATGCTTGGTTGCGCCAAATTCAGATTTGAACATGCATCGACTATACACGCATCCTCCACCGATCGAGTCGCCCTCTGATGAGGTGGTGAGAACTAAACTTGGTGGATAAAAAGAAAACGTGACACGGTGCACATACAGTATAGACTCGAGTTGGTTGCCTTTAATGAAGTAAACGAATTGAAGATTTCCAAAATTAGTGGACAGATATACAGTAAATACTCAATTTACAAGTCTTATTTTATATAAACACTTAAACAGCAAATTTTCGAGAAATACATTTGGACGTTCGAGTGAAAGTTCATTTTAGTGGGATAAACACGTGGTATTTTAACATTTTTCGGCATGATTATCGATTGTTTTGAAATACCGGTATTTTCTGTTATAAATTTTCTGATATAATGTACTGTATATAGGCACGAAGATTTTTCCTCAAAAATTGCTCCATTAACATCGACGGTGGAAAGGCAAGGGCGTAACCGTCAAAACACCCCCCCCCCCCCAAAAAAACCGTTATCAATTATTAACAATTTTTAAATATTTTATGGTTTTCAAATACATGTACTTCAAAATTGAAACATAACATTTTTTTTAAGGTACATGTACTTTTATCTCGGTGTTTTGAGGGTAACGCCCTATGGCCTTTCCACCGTCGATACGATCATACACGTATCAAAATGTACCCATTAGTACTTGCGTTACGCGTGAATGCGAACGATCCATTAAAGTGAACATAAATATTTTAAATTCGACTCGCACTAAATATGTTAATATGTTTGCATGTTTGGGAAGGTTTTCCATGAAGCGTCTTTACAACGAAGCGCCTTTACGGAACTACCGAAGTGGTATGGGGGCGCTTCGGTCATATTTTGATCATTAGGCCTACTTCGTCTTATCAGCAGCGGTAAGTACAGCCCGAGCAAAGCCGGGTTTTATAAAACCAGTTTTACGTTTTTCAATGTTACCGCGCATTTTTTATCTCTCACTTACAGCACGGATCGAAGCTCGGTGCGAGCCATCATCCCATGGCGTCACATTCAGGGGTGGAGTTAAGCGAATCCGAATTTCGGGTGGGCTGGGGGTAATGGCCCGTGAGTCCAAAAACGTACTCTCTCCGCACCCAGTCCATCTCGCAGGCAGCAACAATAATAACAACCCTTTTTTTTCCTCCGCGAAAAAGCCATTGTTTTGATACTCGTGCTGAGTGAGATCATTGCCCCACTGGTCCTCGTGTATTTAAATGCCCTGGGAATAGAATGGGTCAGCGAAAAGTACATCAACCCAACCGATCGAATACCTCAGGGAATGACCACAAAAAAAATCGCAGCGCACTAAAACCACCAGCGAGATGGGAGAGAAACGAGTAAAAAAATAATGGGAGAGAAAGGGAGAGAGATGAAGATGGGAAAAAAAAGAATAGGCCTAATCATAAATTACGACGACGAGATGCATGATGGGAACGAACTTAGGGGGATAAAAAAACGTGCTATTTTCCACCGCGACTTTTGAGAGCGCATAGGGTTGAACGGAGAGATCGTTTACAAGGGCCTTCTTTTGGGGGGTGAGGCCAATTTTGAATGCTTTTCTCACGATCAGCGAGAGGCCGACAAGTGCACTCGCTCTTTAGGAAGAGTTAACAGATTCCTTGGAAATATTCTGTAGCTGCGGGCGTAAAATAGTCCGAAAAATTGGGAAACATTGTTCCGCAAATTAGTCGAAAATGCAGAAAATTAAAGATAAGGTCGAATTTATGCGCCCATGTACAACGTGCCAATAACGCTGCGAAAAATTTTGAAATAAAAAACGTGTACGCGATACATTTGCATAAATGGCCAATGGCTAAACTTAATTGTCGATTCAACTTCTTCCTGGCCAGGGTTGGTCGTATATGGAATAAGCTTCCCGCTGCACTGGTCTTAGCCACCTCCATCCACAGTTTTGAGTCTCATCTTTCTAAGCTTGTACTTAAGGACTATGTGAATCTGTCTTTTTAATCCTAGGTTGGATGTAAGTGTTCTCTGTAAACCTGTCCATTCCTTTTCAATATCGAATAAACTTTATTATTATTATTATTATAAATGCAAAATCTGATTCAGACACCAGAAACTCCGAAGAATTCCAATTTTGCGAACTCCACGTATAGCATTTGCTCGAAAATGCAGAAAACTAACGAGAAGGTCAAATTTATGCTCTCATAACACGCAAACACAGCGCTCTGCGAATGCATGCAAAAATGGAAAAACAGCAAATTGGCACATACAGTATAGATATGATTTTTTTTCTTTAAATTGTCATGCAGGCATTCTGCACCCCTACAATAGAAAGATCACAATATGCGAGTAATCATGCACTCATCGTTGTCGATGGCATTTAAAAGTTTACGGGTGCACTTTTTGGGTTTTGCTATCGGCGTATACGCTAGCCCCACCAAGCGGGATAAGAACACGTACGGTATGCTTTTTAAACGAGTTGCTTTTTAACCGAGTGAGCTATAGGTAGCTTAGAGGTTTGGGTTCTCGTCTCACATCCGGTAGACCCGGGTTCGACCACCGAGCACACTGACCATCACGCTGATATCAACGTTCATTGTGGAAGCTGGAAATAAGAAACTGAAAGAAGCACGTCGAAAGTAAGCATTCTTTGCGCTCGCATCCATATAGGTTGTGGGGAGGTTATTCGAGCATATTGCGAAGTTGCATTTTTTGAGTATATATACGAAGCATTAAATTGATTCGATCGAATATGGCCGTTAATAAGTTTCAAAATATTGAAACCTAGACACGAAGCGCCGCCCTGGTGGCTCATCGACGAATCAGGTCGCTACGGGGGAGCGGGATAATGCACGCACCATGCAACGATCGACCCATCTTAGCTGCATGCGTTTGGGAAAAATTTAAAAATAGTCTGAAAGAGAATTCGTGTAGCGAAAGTTTGTGGAAAATGCAATTTTTGCAAAACAAAAATGCAAAAAGCCAAAAATATTCGGATCCCCAAACGTGCCTCGGGTTGCTTCCCCCTCGTCCCCGGCCAGGGTTAAAGACCTCGCATGTATACACCAGCGCACATAGGCCTACACCGTGCCTACACACGCACGGAGAATGGGTAGAAAAAATGGTCGGTACTAACGACCTCCGAAAAACATTAAACCGCTGGATGGCGTAGGTTGTCCGCTTAATAAATTTCAAATATTTACTACATGTTATACTACGGTGGGCTTGCCTTCTTACTACGACGAGTCGAGAGAGAACGGGGTCTACGACACCCATTGCCAGAAACTGGAGTGACCAGATAAGTTGCCAGTAAACATATTACGTCGACGTTTCGCCTCATTAGCATAATCCCGATTCTGTCAACCACCATTGTTATATAAACGAACCAATGCTGGGACAATGAGGCGATCGGGAGTGGCTTAAAGGTCAGTGAGACTCACTCGGGCAGGAAAAATCAAAGATGGCCGTCGAGGCCTGGGGCGCCATCTATACATCGACGAAACGCGAGAGACCAGCGCCGGCTATGATGCGTTCTGCGAAACAGAAAATAAACCATTTTAATGAACTAACGCGAAGATTTACAGATCGATGAAAGTGGACAAAATGGCCTCCGAGCATCTGACCTGCAGGCTGTAACTCCTTCCGGAGGAGTCACCAATAATGCAAACCTGACCTTCATGAAGCTGGTGGTTACGAAGTTGTAATATTTACCATAACTGGGAAATAAACGTGAAAGGGTTTAATTAATCTTTACCGAAGTAACTTAAACCAGAAAAATAAGAAACTCTTCACGGAAAATACATCGTCACTTAATTGATGGGAATTAATTTAAGCTAGAGCCACATCTTCTGGGATTTTTATTTTGGTGACATACTGTATACGTATTCAATAGTTTTTTTACTTTTTTCCCTCACAAAATAAATATTTACAAAATTTCTCAAAATGTTTTGGCCAAGCTGTACTTATATGTACTGTATATACAGTGTATGGCTAAATTCTCGACCTTCAAAACGTTGTGAAATAAAACGCGTGGCTTGCCATCGATTGGATCATGAATCTCACGCTCATTTTAACGACTAGCTAATTTACCCTTTTGCTCATCAGATCCTCTCGCGGATTTCTAAGGAACTAGCCCGAGTGAAAAACGGTGCTTTCAAACGATATTAAAGTTTTCAGTTATTAATTACGCCAGGACAATGTAATTTCCGCCGTAAGATAGCTAGCCTAATCGAATTAGTACGTATAATGTATAATGATGTAAAGATAGATTTCACAGCCAGACGGCGCAAGCTGACCACGTCATGCGTAACTCATCTATGCGCTGAAAGCGCCGTTCTCTGCAGGGCTGGAGGCCAGAGCGGCGTTAAAGGTATATTCAGGCTAGTTCCTTAGAAATCCGCGAGAGGATCTGATTAGCAAAAGGGTCGATCAAAACATTCACGCGCACAAAATTGCAAAACCATTTCATTAACAGCGCACAATCGATTGGTGCCCACAGCGCCATCTGTGGGCAAATGTGCAACTACTATAGGTTGTACGTAGTTTATGAAATAGGGCTATTCATAAAACACAGAATCTCGTCAGCATCGTGTCAACGCACCTTAAAGAGGGATTTCCTTAAATGGACGGCGAAGGTGGGATGCAATAAGCGCCTAGCACGCCTTATAAATTTATCGGTGGGCCATTAAATCCCTCGATGCTACGTCTTTTATATCGCTTATAAAGTTAACGAGGCCGTGGGACGTCAAATGAGCCTGCCCGTTTATTTCACGCCCAGAAATCGGACATTTTAACGCGTCCTCATCTACGCGCGCATGAAGCATTAGTAATTTCACGCGTCAAACCCAGTTTAATCGGCGATTAAAAATAACGTCCACCTTGGCGTACAGGACCTGACGCAACCGGACTTTTTAAACGCGTCCAAGAGTGAAGGGAAAAAAAACAGTTTTAATAAATGGCTGTATTATTATCGTAAAGTTAATATTATTTTAAAATTTTAGGGATATCATTTCGAAGGGGTATTTTCTAAATACAAGAAATACATGTTTTTTTCCCCCTATAACGAGCCTTCTCTTAATCCCTCATCCGAAATCCTATAGGGACAACGAGTTTTTCGGGAATGGGACCAGAATCGTAACACGACATTTACGTGTAATTAGTCGCGCACTTTGCATACTGTCCGTTTCACGCGCATCGTTGTGCGCATCATGAAGCAAGAGTTCGGCTCAGTACTCTGCCAAAGTTTTGGATTTCAGATCATTTCGGAATAGGGATGCTTAACCTACGAGCGTATTTTCCGGTTGACCATTTTCATCACGCAGTGGCTCTTTGCTCGTATAAACATCGAAGTAGGCGAGCTACGTGTTCCCGACTGGTTATTTCAGCGCCATCTATAGCGAATGGATAAATGCTTTCAAAACCAGTCGAAAAACTGACTCTCGCAAAATGTCACATTTTTACTCGCGCATTTCGAGAAAGAAAGAAAAAAAAAACGTTGCGTAATAACGAGCAACCAAATTTGACTTAAAATCTGTCAAAATAATAAATGCGAGCAGGCGCTTTTCAATTCCCCTCGGCCGTCTCCCCCTTTCCTCCCGTGGCCACGAGGGGGACGTTCGTCATCGTTCACCCCTCGGGATCGAGGGGAAGAAAAAGCGAGGGGGATTAAAGCTTGCGTCGACAGATTTGCGTATTTTTATAAAAAGACGGCACTTTACATACCGGAGAAATAATCAAAATGCAATAATAAACGAGCGCATCGGGGGCGTAATCTTCGAAAGAGACGCGAGCGCGCAACTCCGCGAAACTGCGAAACATTTTAGCGAAGGTGCTAAAACGTTCCAAAATTTCGTAGCCTCACATCGTGAGGGCGTTTGCCATTACGAATATTAGGCGAGCAGTGGCGCCATCCGTGTCGATGGTCGTGCAACGTACTTAATCGAAACGCAACGGAGAACGTCATTGCATTCTGGGGTAGATGTAAGTGATGTCTATACATCCCTTCTATGCCCTTTCCTAAACTGGAATAAAGCATTTATTATTATTATTATTATTATACATGTACCGTTATAAACTGCCGCAAATTCAAAACGTGCAAGATTTATTTTTCGCGCTTATAATACTAATTCGTTTCGTTCGGAACAAAACCGAGTGCTTCCGAAATGTTTCCAGACTAGCGCTACTCAGCCACTCAGCCCGACGACCGTACACGATCCAAGATGGCGTTTCGGTGTTCTCTTTTACGAGCTCCGATTCTGCGAAAGTCAACTCGCCAGCATCGGATGATTCGGTCGAAAAAGAAAACAAAACTCGGTTGCGCTGATGACTCACGCCTTCGTTCACCGTCGAGCGTATTTCACCAGGAAACCTTCAAAAACTGAAAATATCCTCCGGGCACGTAGCGGAGGGGGAAAGAAAAAGGGGTTCGCGGAGACACCCTGTAACGAGGCCAGAATTGAACAAACCATAAAGGACATCCTGGGGCATTTTACCCGTCAACTTAATTCAATAGCTTTTCAACTCGATTCAACTCAGTGCCCTGGCTACTGCCGAAGCATTCAAAACGAGCATATTGACGTTGGAAATAAATGCAAAACCCTATCGCACGAATGGGCCCACTAGTGCAGTGCAATTGTCTAGCCAGTGCAAGCTCATGACGTCACCGGTCCGCCATGGTGCATACACCGACTACACCGACTCTCTCGTCGGTGTAGTCAGAGTAGTGAACCCGATCGAACGCTGAACGTAGGGCGCACCGACTACACCGAAGTATGCGTGTTGCCCAACCGATTGAAACGAGTGCAGAAACGTACACTCGGTGTGCACGAGTGCAGAATTTTTGGCCCGATCGAATTCGCCGTAAATTTCCAGCGATGCTAAAATTGCGGGAACGTATTTTCCTATTAAAATTGGAGAATTATTTTTTTTCCATCGCAGTAGGAATAATCTACTTCTCGGTATACCTTATAACAACGACTTTTTGAATTTTTTTCCCGTTTATTATTGAATCTACGAATAAACTTGACAAGAATTCAAAACGCTAAGGCGCGAAAATCGAATGCGAGAATTTTGGTTTCTTCGTATATTTAAAAAACCGGAGAATTTTAAATTTTCAAAACATAAATAGCCAGAGGAATGACGAATCCTACTAGAAAGAGACAAATAAATCCTCGATCCTTAATTAAAATAAACAAACACGTCAAGGTTCCCCCATAAATTTCATTTTCAACTTCCCCGACTTTCCCAGGTTTAAAAAAAATTTCCCTGACCAATGACAACGTGAAAAATTGATATTTTCCAAAATCGACACTGGAAAATATTTTTTTTTTCAAATTTACTAACGACAATTTTGAAAATTAACGTTGAATTTTTTTTTTAAATTTACAAAAATTGCACGGAAGTTTATAAAATACGAAAATTTTGCATTCGGAAAATGTTGAAAATTTCTGCTCGGAAAATGCGTAACGTTCGTACTGGAAAACCCTATAATTTTGAAAATTTGTACACGGAAAACGTGGAAAATTTTGCGAATTAGTACGTGGAAAATTTCGCAAATCTATACTCGGAAAATGGACCCTGAGCTAACCTCGTAGAAGTATTACTTTTAGATCGCCGTGACTGCTTGAATTTCGCCGACTTTTCAAAATAAACCATTCTTTTCTGACTTTTTCCAGGTCTGAGGGAACCCTGCATGTTTTGCAAAATGTTTAGCCTCGATGGTATTACGTTCTATAGTTCATTCCTTTCCGAGGCGTATACCGTTGACAACATTTTCAAATCGATCTTAAATCGTGTTCATTTTCAGCCACCCTATATATCGCCAAAAACGCTACCCTTGCCCTGGATGGATGGAGCCCGAAAAACTTGGATAATGGAATCGACGCGAACGTGAATGCAAACGAGGGTTTCGTTGCCGCAACGTACCTTTCATGGTCGTCTGTCTCGTTCTGGCGGACGCGGGTTGCACCGGTGTAGCGTCGTCGGCGCTGGTCCGTCTCGCGGTGGACGCCAGGCTCAAGTCGCGCGTGGGTAACAAGAGCGTGGCGGCGGTGGGGGCGCTAATCCTAGCGTCTCGGACGCTGGTCAGCGCCGGACAGTCCTCGACGGCTCCTCGCACCACAGGTTCCCACCGGTAGCGTCCACTCAGAGGTCGTTCTTCGTGGAAATCGAAGTTCCACTTGCGCCTGTCGTCCTCGCGTATCCTGCTCATCTCCCGTTCCAATGTCCGGCGCGTCTCCTCGTGGTCGACGCGGCCGAAGAGGTTGCGAGCGATCGTCCGCGGTCGACCGCCGTCCGAGCTCGGGCTGAGGCGACGCATGAGGTCCGGAGGCAGGGTGCAGTTGACCGGTCGACCGGCAGCGGCGCATGACATCTTAAAAAAACAAAGCCAAAGACGCCCCTCCGATCCACGCCGTACGAAGCACGCGATGCGCGGCCGAGTGACAAGCTCGAGTTCCCGTACTTCCCAGAAGCGTGCCTTTTACGCAACGACCACGTACGGCTCACGATGGAAAACGCTCTCGAAATGCGAGCAACGCCGACGCTACCCATGGCCTCGGCGGACGGACGGCCAATCGGAAAGAGGGTCGGGGCTTGTGCGGGCTCGCCAACTTCCCATTGGCGTTTAAAAATGGTGGAAGCGACCGACGTTTGTTTTGTTTACGTTCGACCAGCGCCTCGAGGTGCGTGCTGGATTTTTTGAATTTATCGACTGAAACGTGATTATTCCTACGAGGCGAGAACACGAAGAATGCTTACTTTCGACGTGCTTCGTTCAGCTTCTTTTTTCCAGCTTCGGGGCGCACGATGAACGCTGATCCGCGTGCCACTCTGCGTCTTAAAAATCTGCTTTCGCTCGTAAGCGCTTCTCGTAAGGTCAGCCTGGCTCGGGTAAGCTTTCTTCGTGCGTCCTGATTTCAAAAGTATGTCGTATTCTTATCCCGCTCGGTGGCGCTAGCGTACGCCGAGTGGTAAGCGCCTGCAATTGGCATTCCGTTTGTTCTCACCCGAAGACACGAACAAAGCGTGATCATTCACGCGGGTTTAGCTCGCGATGTCCACTCCGAACAGAAATTCAACCCTCCGAAAAAGAAAAAAAAAATGGGCGCAGTGCCGTTGTCGTCATAGGCTTGAGCCGGTTTTGTAACGGGCAACACATCCGCTCGAACCTCCCCGTTTACCCGGGCCCGGGACCGGGAACGATAGCGAAATATTTTACACGTAATGTACGTGGGTGGAGGAAGAACCTAACCACCTGAATACGGAGGTTATTGCGGGAAACCACGAAAAAGCACATTCCGGATAGCCCATCCGAGAATCGAACTCGAGTTTATCGAATGCGAGCCCAGAATACTGCGATTCAGCCATCTTGTATCCGTTTAAACAGGCGCAACTGTCGAGTGGAACATAGACATATCGAGGACATTGACTTTGGGACAACGCGACGATCAATTTTGCGTAATCGTAAATTTATCGTTTAAAAGACCGCGCGTGCTTACCGGTGAGAAAGGGGTAATTAAGTCGCATCAAGTGCGCGTGATTGGTTATGCATTGAAAGCCGCTTAATTCGATCGCGTTGGTTGCAGCGATTGTAACCGAAAAATACGATATATTTAATCGTACGTATATGTATTTACAAATTTTTAAAATGGTATTTATTTAAAATTGACGAGTGGCGCTTCACGTTGCCCGTTTGCCGCAAGACTGAAATCGCATTTTCTGAATAACGCAGAAAATCCATCTACGCAGACGGCTTGGATGCACGCATGCGCGTTGTCCTGCTCAAAATTGTTCGGCGAGATCGCGTTATGCATGTGACGCGTGTCAATTTGATAGAATTTACACCATCGCACCGTGAGAAAAAATCCGTCGTGAATGTTTCGACCGAATAAAATGGCTGACCGGATTAAGCGGCTTTCATCGTAGCACGACGAGAGCGAGTCACGTTGACGCAGCCTGTACGAGAAGAGGGGACGCGGTGCGTTATGACAATGCTCGTAGGCCTAGGAGCGACTCGTGTCAGGGGGGCAGACAAATGCTAAAAATAAAGAGGTGCAGGCGAGTCGGCACGCGTGCACCCAGGCCCCTGGGAGGGGGGAACACACGTACGGTAGACTGCTAGCTGGGTGGGGGATATCGGAACAATGGAAATTAGCGGGGTGGATGATGCGCGGGTGCTCATCGACTCATCGGGGACATACGTGTAGTTTTTGGGAGAAACTACAAATTAGGCAGAATTACGCAAATCAGCAAATCCTATAATGCCGGATTTCCACAGCGTACAATTATGCTCGCTGTAAGCTACACGCATGCGCAATTCGATTTTGTTCCGTACCGTTATGGCTTCGCAATCGAAGTGCGCATGCGTGCTTGCAGCGAGCGGAATTTTGGTCGGAGGGAATCGGACATAACGCGGGCTGCGAGGATTCGAAACGAGCTAAACTAATTTCAGTTTACTCGGAAATAAGGTTGCGAGAAACGGACGAACAGATTTTTTTTAGCGAAACTGCAATTTCAACCTTTATGAACGGCCCCCATAAAAGGGCCGCCTCAAAAGTGGTCGGTAGAATTGCTATGACCGCTCATAAAAGTCATCATTGCAGTTTCGCTAAAATTTGTTCGTCTGTTTGAGTACCGCTATTACAAAACAAAAAAGAGGACATTGGCAATAGCACTAGAAGCCACCCCAGGCAGGTATCGTGGCCCACCGCCAAGAAAACTGTCGACATTTCTCTTTTGGACCCAGAGTGGGCAGGGTCTGGAACAAGCTGCCGGCAAAGATTGTTATGGCAACAACATTGTCGGAGTTTAACTTACTGCTGAGGTCAATCGATATTGCGGATTACACAGACTTGACATTTTAAGTTTTTGCTTTCTCTGTAAACTGTCTGTAAACTGTACTTCTCCAGGGTAGTTGTCAGTGGTTACCAAATACCCATTCTATCCCTTTTCCTACTCGGAATAAAACATTTTTATTATTATTATTATTATGTGACGTCACTCAGCTCGTGGCTGATGTGTCTCGGTATACATTGTGGGCGTGTTGCAGAGTACTTTTCATTTTGGCTCTAAAGCCGGCCATACACGAGGAAAGTTCTAGCTGGAAACTTGACAATTTTTTTGGCGTGTCTGAAAAGTCAAGCGCATATTTCTGAGCATTTTACTAATCATGGCTTTTTAAAAGGGAAATTTCCAACTGAAAGTAATTAGACTTCATTTATGTTTTTAGAATTGACAAATAAAATTCTCGTAATTCACATTCTAAAAAACGGAACTTTTTGAACATGCCGTATTTCCAGATCGTGTATGACCGCGGCTTAACTCGCACGTGGTTGTTGTACACCACCCACTTCTATCATGTGCACACACTATACACCCAGACTAAATGTTAATGATGCTGGGTATCTAACTATTACCGAATTAAATAGCATTCTCCCTGGTTATAAAAATCGCGAATCTACAGTATATAACCGCTATCATACTAAAAACTAAGAAAATTCCTGTTAAAATTACCATCACTAACCCGTAAATAGTCCTGCGTGATGTCACGTGCAAGTTATTTATAGCAAAGGCAAGTATAGGCAACCATTTTTAGAACTGTATACCAACAGTATACCGTAAAGTAGGCCTACCCCACCAACCGCGTCGTCTGCTGGTGAAAGTTATATAACATATTAATTGTTATAGAAATTAGCTGTAAAAATGTATTCAACAACCAACCTATCCACTTTAGAAGTTTGATAAATTTTCTTGTGAAATTTACGGAAAGTTTGCTTATCTCAAAATCATTATGGTACAGCGTACTGATTCGCTACTTTTGAGTACTGCATGCACGTACTACCAATCATGAATATTATGACCACGAATTACAGAAGAAAATTGTTAATTTGATCTATCTCAGAAAACTTGAATACCAGAGGATCGAAAACAGTAAAGAAATGACAAAGAATCTTTTTCAAATTAAAATGTGAAAAATTCCGAAGACGCGGCGTCGACTTCTAATATTTTCGTGAAAACTATACGAATGCGTTTCAAAGAATATCGAAATTGGTGATTCGTACGAGACCTCGTGTCATCTTTTTTTTTTCCTTTTCGCACAAAAGGCAACGAAATGTGCTCGCCCAATCGACCTCGATCACTTTTATGTCACGATGATTCACGTCAATATCGTAGCATTTTCCCGACACAAATTCGATTGGTATTTCGGATTCTAAGAATAATTCCGAGGGTACATGCATATAGGCAATATAGCGCATCATAATTACACTTGGGCCGAAAATCTGGTAGAGCGGCAATGGAGGATTTATTCCCTTATTTGTGACGCCTGTATGTTACATGGGCGGTAGACCAACGCCCACAACGCCAAGAAACATTGTTAAAAAGGCAGCGTATAAAACACGAGGTGGCATTCGAAGAGCATCATAATTGAGGATTAACCTATAATTACGATGGGGGAAAAAAACCTGCCAATTACTTCGCATTCCCACTTTTCCCGCTGCGCAAAAACCAAACAAATAAAAAAAGATGACATCAGGTCTGCTGATCGCTGACAGCTCCACTCGTGCACGTTTGGCACTGGTGAGGTCACCTCGAGGTCGTGTCAAAAGCTCCCAGCTCATCCCGTGTTCCAGCTGGATGACTCAATTCCTCGAAGCACAACATTAGCCAGTTTCCCTTTTGACAAAACAATGCGCATTATCATCATCATCATCAACATCATCGGCGCTATCGCTACAACTGCAACAAGCATCATCGTATGGCCGGGACAATGGATTCTTTGAATTAGCAATGCACCCCTTTTATGCACATTAGCATCGAGGCTGTATCGTGAGCTAAACGCGCCAAGTTTTTTTTCCCCTAGCGTTTTGCAGAAATGAAATATCGGTTCCTTTATTAATTCCCATGAAATGCGTAATAAGGGCAATATGCACCCACGAACATATAGTCCATAGAGACGCGGGCATGTAGCAGCAGTAACCAAAACAAAACAAAAACTTGGCGTTTCCTCGAAATTTCCGTGCTTTGGTTACATGTGCGCACCATGACTGACAGCCTGGAACCGTTTGATGCCCGCATGATCTGAAATACTGTATATCCATTAAATGAGTCATTTGTTAGCTAGAATCATCCTCTTAGGTAACCCCGTTTCAAGGGAATTAAACGGAAATGGCACTGAGCGCGTTTTAAACTGGGCTCCTGCTCAACGGTGTAATTCCGCGTACTAAACGCCATGCTGACAGATTAATTGCCGAGATGAGTCACAAAAAGATCACGGAATCAATACGATTAATTGCCATTGCGGCGCATTTAATTGAACACGAGATGCATCTCTTGCTTCTGAGCAAATGCTCTAATTCCTACAAACAGCACACTGGCGTGATCGTGCGTGAATAATTGGTGCAAAACACCTTATAACGATACATCTTGCGTTTGTTGAGACAAAGATGGCGGACTAATGTAGCCTATCTGCATGCGAGGCTTAGTCTTTTTATTGCGAGATGTCTTCTACAGTGCACATTCAACATGTTCAGCACCTATAACTGCATGGTGATAACGTGATCAAATCGTGCTATGGCGCATGCAAATGAAATTGCAGTTCGAAAAACGTTCTGATGCAGTGCGCGTGCGTGTTCCAAAACTGAACACAATGAACTTTCAACAATTAGTTTACTACATTTGTTTCCACACTTTCTGCATCCAGGGGAATTCCATATCCGCGAGGTGTTTGGCGGGCTCGGTTCGCAATTAAAATAATGCACGAGGCAATTAAAATACGTCTATGTTAGGTTCATTAACCAAACAAACCAAACCCAACAAAAGCATCCTGCGGATCATCCTCCAGCTGCGAGATGCGAAATAACAATAATTTTGAATGCAATAGACAAACAAACGAATACGGAGTTTACATTCGTGTTTTTTTTTTGCCGTCGACGATTTTGCAGAATATGGGCAGCATTTATTAAAATTAATCACTAATCTATTCATTAACTTTTAATGCATGGAGAAAATTGAATCGAACGAGAAGTGATATTCTCAGTTGAGAAAACCCTATTTTGCAACTACTGAGCCAACGCAGACTTTCGACGCTATGTTTGAACATTAAAGGTCCAGAACACAACTTGTTGCGCAGCGCTGCTGCAGGAGTGAGTCGCATGCCAAAGAGTAACATCATTTTCATGGCACGGCCCCCCTATCAGCGAGGTAATGTAAACGTCCTCCCTCGCTGCTAAAAACAGCGAAAACATGCAATTTGCGTAATTTGTGCG
This sequence comes from Megaphyllum sjaelandicum, assembly GCA_034698745.1. Lineage (NCBI taxonomy): Eukaryota > Metazoa > Arthropoda > Diplopoda > Julida > Julidae > Megaphyllum > Megaphyllum sjaelandicum. Next base: position 18,917 of record JAQGBX010000430.1, on the reverse strand, counting down.
CGCGCAAAGCATGTCCAGCGAGGAATGTTGATAGTGGATGATGACCGAAATAGCCGCACGGAGGGTGGACATAATTAATGGCCCACTCCCATAGTAAATCAACAGCCTGTCCTATAAAAATCCACGATGAATTCTCGGTGAACTCGTGGCATTTTAAAGGCCAATTTCGTAGCCATCAGTCACGTGTTAACTGCATATTGGGCACGCGATTACAGGGAAGGATCGCGAGTAGGTAGCCGGAGCACAACATCGTGGAAAAAAGACCATTTCACTCGCTGATTCTCGTCTTTTTTCCATCGAATAATGGCCCTGTTTGCTATAGCAATTGTAGGTCATTGTCCTTATAACGGCAACCAGCGCGTTGCGCGAAATTTCTCTCGTCACTGGTGACCCCCTGACATTTTCTTCTTTAGATGCTCGACGAGCCTAGGAAACCGTGGTCGCTTAGGATTTAGGCACGAATTTGCGATCAACACGACTGGCCAGGCCAAAAATTATTTTCCGCGCTCTGTTAAAAGGGCGATACGAATTTCTCTGAACGAACTACTTTAACCGTTAACGAATGAAAAAAACGAAAAATTAAATTTTGGTGATTCTGATTTCGGAAAGCTTAGGCGCGAATCTGACTACCAATCTTCAAGTAAATGTATCATCGTACTATTGCTTCGAATTAGTTAAAGGAGTTTTGCCATCATTACCGAATAGGGAAAGAACAACTGTGAACGCAATTCCGCGTAACAATAAGCTGGTGCTTAAACGCACCTTAAGAACGTACGATGTTAACGTAATAAATGTAATCAACTAAAATATTCATAATTCATGAAAGTCTGCGAAATGTTGCGTTTATTTTCAGGAGAAAAGTATACGCAGAATTATAGTTCATATAATAGCCATGCACTGTACATTGCATCCGTAAGATACTGAATCGGGAAAAAATGTTCGTAGCCAATGGCCAGGAACCTGAGACACCTCCTCGAGAGGCAACATTACTGGTATATATTGTCACCGTCCTCCGTGCATCGGTAAAACTTTCATTCAAAGAAGGTGGGGATATAATTTTCAAAAAATATGAGTGTTCGAAAGATCAGATAAGATGCCGAGCCACGTTTATGGCATATTTTGGGCCGGATGCATTTAAGAGTTCTTAGATACTGTATTTTCGAGGAAGCTGGCACAACGTGGCTGCGGGATAGGCTATTTTAAGTTGTTTTTCAACTTAATCTCACAAAAATAGTGGTGACAATTGCCATTCTTTCCCAATGTTGGACGTTGAACTTGTACGGCGATGGACAAACCAGGCAGAGTTGGCGACGACGACGCTCGAGCACAATGCGTGAGTGGCTGACACATTTTGGCCGAATGCCAATTCAATGGACAGTAAACGTTATAATTACTGACTCATTAGTACGTGGATCGATGGCGATATACCCTTCCAAGGTTCCATTTAAGTGCCCTTGAAGACGGCCAGACGAATGGCCGTTTCTATTTTCTGCAATCGTGCTACAACGTACGTCGTCGAGAAACTTTTATAGGCGATGCCTCGATTATGCATTCAGATTTGGCGCTGTTTTTTTGCGCTTTTGGTTTGTTTTGTCTACAGTTTTAGGAACCACCTGTGGCGCGGTATAATGTCAAGGTCGTGTTGCACTGGCCCCTAAGATATTAGGAAAAATGGGCTTGGGCGCAGCTAGCCACTCGCGGCGCTGATGTACTGTAGCAAAAACATTTAAACTTATAAACACGGGGGAAACGCAGTCAATCTATAACGAAACTACATACATGTACATGTATTCCGAAATATCACACAGTGCCATTTAGGCTGTATTCACAATGAACGAATTGAAGACAACCGTCGTCACTCATGCGCAGATGAAATGGTCGAGAACTCAACTTTGTCGCGATAAATCGCGTTCAGTGTAGCCTATAATCTATGGAAACAAAATGAAAACCGAAAAAGTCAGTCCGAACCACTAAATAATACAAAAGAGAAATGCGGTAACGTTTTCAAGATGGCTTCAACAAGATGGCGAGCTGTAGTTCAGCTCGCCCATCTCTATTGGCTGAAATGCATCAATGACGTCGACTTTCCCTGTAAGGACGTACTCGTGCTCAAACGGGCAACTTGCTTCGGGAAGTTCTGATCCAGCCTTTGTAACTTAGAAATCAATCTCAAAATTGAAAATCCTCAAAGTGAGGAAAATGTTACAGTTTAAAACGTGTATCGACTAAACTTGTGGCAATTAAAAACTAACTACAAATAAGCACAAGCTCTAACATGTTTACACGGTTTCTATCTTGATAGACAACAGAGGAAGTGGATAGAGCATATATAAATCTAAATTGGGACATACATTAGTGCACATGAATAAATCGAGCAATTGCTCAGAATCAAACGTTGATAGTTTATTTCATTGTAATAGGATGTAAGCAAGGTGATTTTGATACTATCAAGATCATATACGGTACACGTACATGTACATCCATGTCGTAATTGGCTAATGATATCGGTTAGCTTTAGTGGCACGATTTGAACACGTACACTAGTATTTACACGACCTTTCAGGTAACTAAAGGTAAAGTCATAACTTGGACGATGACGTACGTGTTATGAGGTGACTACTTTCGGGATGATTCACCTCCAGGAAAGTGCGCTGATAAAATCGAAATGCGAGAGAACGGGAAGCCTGAGTATACATATCCCCATCACGAGGTGTGACAAGGTTTGTTGTTCGCATTCCGTACCTGGTTCGTAAATAATGTCGCAGATTTCTCCCGGGAAGTCCGCCATCTTGGAAACGTGACGTCATTTGCCCCCGGCCAAACTCCGGCTTTCCTCTCAACGATGCAATCTGCAATCTCTTTCACATTGATTTCTGTAATTATCTAATGTGAAAGGCACTATAGCAGCAGATAACGCCGCGTCAGCAAACACTGGAGGGCTCCCACTGAGATAAGAAGGCCATGAATTAAAAAGGAAACATTTTTATATTAATAAACACTAGCGCAGCAACAATCGCTCGGACTGGTCCCGTAGCCTTATGACTTGCACGCGTGTGATTGGTATCAACTTCGAGGTTAAGCCTACTATGAAATACGAAAACAAACCCGCGAGCTTTGATCTAGCACTAGTTTGATCAATGAACGATTAGAAATTGCTAAGTCCACGCGTTTTGATATCCGTCTATTAAACTGCGCATTATTTGGATCGAGCGCGTACGCCATGCGTACCAACTGAAGGAAAAACTAATCAGATAATCCCCAAGAAGAGAAATATTCTGGACGTTTTATTCAATGTCTTTTAAATCACATTTTAACAGGTTACAACCGCTGCTAGGACATAAAATAAAATAGTTGCGAAGCAGTAGAACTATGGGTTTACAGTTTTACAATTTACTTCATTTCGCCAGCTGTGGATTGCAAAATTATAGCTACTTTTCAAAGATCATGCAATGACCATTTCTACATGTTCTCCATTTACTTGCTATTGTACACTATAGACAAGAGATCGAATTAAAATATATGCAGTATATTCTTAAAACCGTCGTAAATTTAACAGATAGTATTAAATCCTGAGAAAGATCGCTTTCCCACCCGCAATTTTTAACTTGGGTATCCTGTTGCTGATTTATGTTAAAAATGCAATCAGGATGTTGTTGTTCATCAGTTGCACCATTCACCAATGGACTGAAACGAGTCAAACGACGAGCATAACTACACGTGGAATCATTTACAAGTAGGCCTACATGCATACCGCAGAACTTAGTTCTGGAATTAAACGTCCTCCCAAGCCAAAACAAAGTTGAAAATTAGTAATCTAATAAAATAAATTCAATATTAACATAAAAGCAGCGACGACATTGCAAAATCTATGTTGACTTTGAGTAAACAACTCAGATAGTAATTGATTAGCACAAAATTAGTGCTATACAGTATAATCAAGAAAACATTTTTGGATTGCTTTTGTACAGCAGTAATATAATCAACTTAGAATCCACTATAATAAAATAACAAAAACTAAGGTGAACTAAGAATATTTCGGAAATATGTCGGAAAGTACTGGAAGAAGAATTGGTCAACTATGGTAATGCAAGTTGTACGATGTACTTCATTTAGAAAACTATTTCAGACCGCAGATGAAGCAACAAGACAGGGTTTTGCACTATGAATTCAAAAACTGCTTCATCATGTAGCCTACTGCATGTATATGCTCTATTTAAATGCGAATGAATGTTTAAAAAAAATTGAACACGCTATTTAAACTGCGATTTCAAAGTAATGTATATGTAAGAGTATTTCGTTGTGATTAGAAGATGTTAAATTTTAAATCTGTATAGGGCGTCTATACATCAGACTTGGAATTCATCAACCATTTCATCGCACGCATACATGTATTTATGTGCACAACTTAGTTTGCAAATATGGCGGGCGAAGCATCATATTTTACCGTAGTTGTTTTCACTATATAAATTTGCAGTAGAACACGTCTAAATAAATTATACCACAATTTCTTTCAGTACAACGGACATTCGTTACCAAACAGAATCATCTAATCGACCCACCTTTCCCAGGATGAGTAAAAAGTCACCCCCCTAACCGGACCAGGAACATATTCTTCGAAAACGGATGCAGTGCTCAAGCTATTGTTCAAATAGTATCAAGTTTTGGCCAATCAAAATTATCAAGCCTACCTAGTACAAAGTCTGTAGCTACATTTATAAACATGACTCACAAAAATATCCAGTGAGCCAATTCAGGTATAACCGAGCATGCGCGACACTCGTACAGTATTATATACCAACTCAAAGATCACAGAGCTAGCAATAAACTAAATAATTCAACGATCATATTAGATAGGAAATCAACTGTAGCGTGTAATTAAATAAAACGGCGAGGAGGTATTATAATCTTAGCTATAGTAAGTGAGTGATTTTTATACGAAACATCATGCATATTTGAAATGCAAGTTCTATACGAAGCGATTTTGCCATAAACGTGGGAACGACCAATGCAAATTTTAATTGCGTTCCTTAAGGGCTTGTTGCGATCAAATCATTTGTAACTTTTTTATAGAATTGTATAAAATACATTTGTTAAGAGCAATGCGCGTGCTCGTCATAAAGCAACCACTATTTAGGTGTGCGTTGGAAAACTTCGTTTCAAAATGTGGTTTTCCTCGGCAATTTGAAAAAAAGTTGTGCTTAACAATGTTCAAGGATTTCTGTCATTTTAAGCAACAACAAAAATCGCAATAGACGTAAATCTTCTTAGTTAAAAAGTACAGTGTAGGAGTAAAAAGGAAGTGTTTTTAGTCATAGCGTTGCATAACTGCAGAAAAATATTCAGTATGGCAGTTTAAGAAATTCCGTACTTTTTAACATGCAGTTTCAAGTTGCTAAAAAGTAGAATTCTTTATTTCCTGCCCACAACTTTGCATAGTACAAGTTTGTTTTTAATTTCGCAGTTTAGGATTCACGTGTTTTGCTTACATGAACTAGGCCTACTGTACTTTTTAATCTCACCGATAATTATTTAAGAAAGTAAATGTAGGCTTACTGTATTTTACGAGATGAAAATGTAAATATATTTCATTAGCATGTCTTTACATTGTAATATTTGTAAACATTTTACTACAATATAATTGTTTTGTATAAAATAGGCTACACATAGCTTGATGGTTCCAATTGGAATGTTACCACAATTTGAACATTAGTTTGAATTTAATATAGCCTACTAGTATATATTTACGAAAGATTCGTAATTAAGAAAAATTTACAGAAATTGAAGCAATTAGCACATTTTAATTGACCTACAAACAATTACGCTAGATAGCAGTTGCACTTGCATTATCTACGAGCTTGCATAACTGGGATTATGGTAACTATGGATTATGGTATACAGGGTGTTTCAAAAGTAATAGTCAAAAATTTTGGGGTTGTAGAGGGTACTAAACTGAACATGTTTAGTATAGAAACCTAGGGGTGCCGACGTCATTTAAAAAAGTTATGAATGTTTTAATTTTGGACATTTTTTAACATGGGAGTAAACACAGAGGTGCAACTTGCGCATAGCACAAACATTTGTAAGGAAAGCCAACATGTTCCGTTTAGTAGCCTCTACAACCCCTAAATTTATTGATATTACTTTTGAAACACCCTGTATAGCCATTTTGTTTTATCGTTAAGTACATGTAGCAGAAACGTCCTAAATGGTAACACATGATGTTTCATCAATAAAGGAAGCATTTCAGCGAACAGTGTACATGTAATGCATTTGTAAACGTCTATAGCTAGTCATATGAGTTATCTCAAGTCCACCAGTGCAACTATTACATAACATTTAACAAATTTGGAGCACATTTACTTATGTTGGCACAATGTTAATAATTAGAACGGTGTTGTATTCCGGTAGCCATGCAAACTGGGCTGCCCTACGATCGATTGTTTAATCTGGCATTACATGTACCTAGGTCCTCTGACGAATGCTTAGACTAGAGCTACATGTAGGTATTTATTAGTTATTTCCTGTGATCCATTGTAAAGTGTGACGATTCGGAGAATATTTTGCAGCCATGACTGCCAAGTTTCTGTGTACTACAATTCGTGGAAACGGAAACGTTAATTTGTTGGTTCAGCGTACCGTGATTTCTACTAAATCTATTTAGCAACATAGATATCTGAAATGATGAGGTCAGTCACGAGGATAACAAACCAGCCAGCTGACAAATCAGGCATTTAAAACCATTTCAAGAGACAATTAACGAGAAAACACAAAAATATATCTACCAGCACACAGCAGTCCGCGATACTAATAGCAAAATGTCGCTGTTATGATGACAAACTGAGGCTTGCGTAAGGCACGCAATTATAGGCACGAATGAACAATATGGCCTAATTAAATGACGAGAAATCAGAATTTCTACAATCATGACGTACAGTGTAGTTTTAAGATGCCAACCTCACAGGTCTGCATGCGTGAGCATATTCCGTCACGAAAGTATGACCAATGACCTTAACATACCATATTTTAATATATGCCAAATAAGAACTTTCTAAAACACTGCGGCAAAGTATTATCTAAATATATTTTCATTTTATCAATTAATAAACAAACTAACCTGAAATTATTCTACAAATGTTAAGCCAGCGATATTCTCCTGAGTTGCCCTAGCACTTATGTTTGATTATTTACACAACTGTTATAATGAAAGTTGCAATATGTGGTACAGTAGGGCTACCGTTAAATAAGAAATTTCTAAGTTTTCCATCAAAACTAGATAACTAACCATTGTTTATTATTTGTATTCATTAAGATTTAGATATGGGTTGCTGACTTGAGTTAATTTACTATCAAACTGGCATAAAAGTTGTCATAAGCTACATGTTTCAAGGAAGTATGCTTCTCTTCCGCAACTACTTGGATTTCAAAAACCCAAGAAATGCGAACTGGTGTTGCCAGACAATTCGATCTGCTCACTGCATGTGAGATGTATTATTGAAAAATAGCCAATACCATAGCTGCATGCTGCACTGTACATTTATCATGAAAAACACTCCTAAACTTGTTTATGACCAATGAAATAAGTAAGGGTCCAATATTTAATGCCACCCTATATTTCAATATGGTTGATTACACCATAAAAGTTGTCATAAGCTACATGATATAAGGACGCATGTTTCTCCTCCGCAACTACTTTGATTTCAAAAACGAAAGAAATGTGAACTGGTGTTGCCAGACTATTCGATCTGCTCACTGCATCCAGAATAAAACCCTATTTAGATTTCGAGATCACTTGAGCATTTCACTTAAACATGTGTAAAACTAAGCAAAAACAGTTTTAGAACTTCGTGTATATGGATAAAAGATTTATTACTTACCGCTCGTGTTGTGAGATTCACCGTCCAAAATGGTGGAGGATCCGTGCTCGTCGACATCATCGTCCGTGGGAATTGTCAGAAGTGGCAAAAGATGTACTGGTTTAGGATGCTTAGAGGTCAGCTTGGCTGGAAGGTTCACTGGCGATGTCTGCCCATTCATACCGGTTACTTCGGCACTGTCCATCATAGGGATTCTTGGCACAACAGTCATGGGAGTGGATGAAGGAAGCATACCCTGGTGTTGCTGAGCCGCATACACCAGAGTTTCAATACCGTCCACAGCAGCGAGCTTCGGTTGCACTGATGCCGTAGGTTCAGGGGTCATGGGAGGGGCACAGCTGGAATGGCGTATGGGTCCCTGCACCTGAAGGGCTTGCTGCAGGAGGGGCGGTGCCTGAGTGGCCACCGGAGGCAATGAAGGGGCACAATTGGTCAACTGTCCACTGACTAGCTGGATAATACGCCGGTCAGGCAGGACCTCCATAGGGCTCTGCACCGGCGACACGCACTCCGCAGACGACTGGCCAGAGGACAGGTCCTGCGGTCCTTTGGTGTTCACACTGGTGGTGGGTGATGACACGGAACTGGATGACGCGTACAGTGGCATCGGAAAGGGGGCACGCACAGTCTGAGGACTACCCCAGTGAGGTGGTGGTGAACCTAAAAAGCTGTTGGCCGCTGGGCGGCCAATGGGGGTAAAGACATTTCCCATCATTAACGGGGACTGGGAGCCCCCTCTAGGTGATATGCTCAGTGGCGTGTGGGTAGGGGAGAAGACCGGTGTGGCTGAACGGGAGTTGCCAAGCGAAACCAGCATGTTTGCTGCTTCCTTTTCATCAATGTCAAAGCGCCGCAGGTGACGCTCACTGTCCACACTGAGAGTGGGGCTTGTTGCATCGCCATCAGGAGAGGTCTCGTCCCACTCCATAGTAGAGTCCTTGTTTAGACCCCGCCTTCGGCCTTGATAATTAAGGTTAGTAGCTTGCAGTGTCTTGCCCTTGAGGGATAGGTGACGAGAACAATAGCCCCGCCTCTGTGACTCCTTGTTGCATCCCTCCTTGGAGCATAGCCGGCGCCACTGTTTACCATTGAATTTCTTGCGGATTCCATTGGGCGCCGCCACCACATCACCCTTTTTGAACTTCTGTGGGGTAGTGGCTGGTGAGTGAGGCGTGCCCAGTTGCTCCGAGGTGGAGCTGCTCCGACTGTGCCTGGAGTCCAGCTTGCGACTGGTGCTCATCTGGCTCACCTGAGAGCCATGCAGCAGTGCTCCCGGGGTCAAGGACAGGCTGCGATAGCTGGGGTAGCCCAAGGGTCCACAGTCAGGGCTGAAGTGGATGTCCTCTTTCTTGAGCTCATCTTCTGACGAGTCCTCATCCATCTGGTCATGCTTCTGGGGGCGTTCTGGGTGATGGATCAGTGGTGGTGGTTGCTGAAGCAGTGATGGTGCTAAGAGAAAAGCATTGTACTTAATAACAGCAAATATTCAAAATGTAAAATTAATTCGCCTTCATGGACATTGCTTAACCAGACGTACTGGATAGAGTTTACTGCATACTATAGCATAAGCCTACCTGTATGCATTGATGTGCTGGGATGCATGGAGGTTCCTGGATGCATGACGGTTCCTGCATGCATAACGGTGCCTGAATGCATGGATGTTGTTGACACATAAGACAAGACTCCAGTGTGGAATGGGTGTGAAACTTCCGGAATTGGCAAAGGCAACGCAAGGCGCTGCTCCAAGACAGCAGCCCTTGGCTCTTCCACATCACGGTCTTGAAGCTGGCTGCGCAGCTCCTCCCACCAGGGGGCTTGAAGCAGGCGGATGTTGGCCCTGGAGCAAATGCGCACCTCCTCTACTGACTGATCCTTGCTGTTTGGCACTAATTTAATATGATAGTGCACTGGCTTGCTGGTAGCAGTGAAACCCATAACCATGCCTTCCACAAAAATGTTTTCCTCCTTGTCCACACGGGCGCACACGTTCATTCCTTCAAGAATCTTGTCAGGTGATGGACAGTGGTCGCTAATGACATCGCACCTGTCCAGCCGCAGCACATCGCTAAAGTGTACCTGGCTCTGGTCTTTGTCCAGTTGCACGACTATGTTCCTATCCCCCTGCACATTTTTTATTACACCTGACAGGTACACGCCCTCAACCTTAGCTAGCACTCGGTGGCCACTCCATTCATTGAGGTCAAGATCCACATTGGGTGGGTTCAGATCTCTTTGGACGATGCATCCAGCATTGTCAAATAAATAATCACGCACCTCGCTTCCCCCACCGTGTCCGCTCTGAGTAGTCATGTCTGGGGGCGACATTTCGCTTTCCGAGGGCTCATACTTGCGCTTCTTGGGCACCTTGCGAGGTGAGCACTTAGTCACTTCAGAAGCAGCCATGGTTGATTCGGCTGGTTTTGCGTCCTTTGGTGACCAACTTAGATTTCTGCTGATAACCGATTGAGCAGCTATGGTCCCATTCTCAGTGTTGTTCACATTACTGGCAGCCCACTGTTGCACAACGGGCTCTGGAGCATCGCATTTTAATCCTACTGAAGCAACTGGGCTGGTAGAATGGATTTGGGATGAGGTCTGGATTAAAACCTGCGATGGGTTTCTCTCACACTGAAATGTATTTCAAAAACCTATCAGGCTCTGCTGGATTTGAAGGTTTTGAAAAATGGGACTTAAAACAAAGAACCAGCCTAAACGTAAGTAACAGCAAAGGGACATTGTGATCAATCATAGATCCAGTTTATCGAGAGCTTGAAGTTTCCATTCTTAAGGTAATATTCATGCAGAACAAATATGGAACTGCTTTCAAAAGTTGGTTGATCGGACAATGTCACAATGCTGTTCCACAATCATGGTTAGCTGGCTAAATTCTTCAATAAAATAAAAAAATAACCTCTCACCTTGTCGTATCGCGTGGATCGTCGGCTGCCCACCACACCGTGGCCTTGGCTGATGCCTTCTAACCTACCAGCAAGGGTTTCATCTGTGGCACCACGCTTGCACGACTTGACTCTTGACACGTTCTGTTGCTGCTTGACTGGTGCTTGACCAACTGTGGCGCGTGTTCTGCGCCCATTGCCTTCCTGCCTTCGATTCATCATTGGACGATTTCATGACAAACGTTTTCTAACAAGGCGGCTGCCACAGCACCCTCAGCGCAGAGAAACACGTACGGCAAATTAATTTGATCCCGAAGAAGCGTTTCAATAACGAGAAATTGTTTGGCACAGCCACTGTGCCAAAAGCAAAGATCAAATGCTAAGTTGATGTTGCATTATTATAGTTGTAAAGAACCTAAAAAAGTGAAAATGAACTAATAAAAATATGAATACATGTATAACCAGCTACAGAAGCAGATATGCAATTGACAATGTCGGAACAGCGGAAATGCCAAGGACCGCTTCCAATCAGTCACAAGATACTCTATAGCAAAATTCATGGCGATTAATTTTAGCAATTATAATAAAATAAACCACGATTGCCACATCGTATACAAAAGCAATTTTTTGCGAGTCACATATTTAATATGGCTAATGATAATTTATTTTACTCGAACAAATTCACTGTTATGCAATCCATGTACTTTTTATTTCTTATTTTACTGCAAACAAAATCACGACTGCAACTGCCAAAACTACCGATGAATTGATAGGAAATAACAGTTATTTTATAAAAACAGGAAGCATTAATTCCACTGTTTCTTAACATCTCGTTTCATTACACACATCAAAAGGAAGCAATTAAAAAAGGTAATCTACATATTCAGTAAAAGTATGATGCAATGTACTTTACAGCTCTAAAAAAATCCATCGGTATTTCTAATGTGGCATGAACTGGGCCTGTCTTTCTTATAACGTTCATTAATTATATCCAATACCGAATTTAAAAATGACTTAGTGAAAGTGATAAAATATAATGAAATCACAATTTGATAAGTTGTTAATATAACCTAATGTCCTATTTCAAACTTGCTCTAGGTCAACACTTTGGCATTTTTTTAATAGCATACATTATTAACGGATGTTTGATCTTTTGGTGAGAAATCTCATAAAGTAGGCCTATCTCTCACACCAATTGTGATTGATCTCTCCGCAAATTGATTAACATAATTATTAACTGAAATGCACCAAACTGGAAATATCTCTTTAAAACCAGTTGCTCTATAGACAAATGTCAGTTGTTTAGATAAAAAGGAAAGGCTTTGATGAATCAAAATATTTTTTATGATAAATACGGTTCTTGTGCCAGTGCTCTTCGTTAAAAAATCACTGCTTTCTTATCAAGGAAAATAAAAGAGTCAATGCTATTCCCAGATTCCTGCAAAACAGTCCAGAAATGCAAGTTGCTTTGTTTGCCAAGTAGCATTGTTGTGCCCGCTAGTTATCAAGAAAGCGTTCTTATGACCCCGATATGGTACAGTGCCTCAGATTTGAGGTACAATCCTACTTTGGATTTCCATTGACACGTCCTTGTTAGTGAGGTTCCGGCATATGGATGACGAACATAATTTGCGACGAAGCTTATGAATATTAAATACGATATCCGTAATAAATTTAGTGACAATACAATTTTGATTTAAAAAAAAACTATGATCAGAAATGGCAGTGGGAAATGTGATGGTTAGACGTTAAAATTTTACGAAAGATCGAGCTGATCTTTTGTGGAAATTGCCTTATCAAGACCTCCATTCTGAGCAACTGTTGCCAACACGTGACAGCATCGAACAATTTTTCATGAAATTGGGGTTAATCCTTTCAGGAAAGCATGACCCCACACCCACGAAAGGGGATCTTCCCCCTCAAATGTTTTGCATTTGACGCCAACCCCACTAGCGCAATTCCTCGCAGATTGAAGAAAATTATCACAGGACGCCAAATTGGGAAGTACAGTAAGACAATGCCAAAACCTTGATAATAAAGGATTATGACACCCTACACTTAGTGAGTTACAAATATCGATTTGCAGTTAAAAGCAACGTATCACGTCGTCCGAGCTACGAGCATTTTCTGCTCATATTATTATTGACCCTGCATGCTGCGAGAAATAAAACGAGATGCTTTTTATTACAATAAAGCGCTCGCAAAATGCACAAAACGTATCACAAATACACTTCGTGGCTCTTTAGCATCTGAATCTCAGTACATCCCTTAGAATATGGTGGCATTTTATCCCATTATGTCATTGAAGTTTGATCAAAAGCGACCTTAAAACCAATTTGAGCAATGGCGACATTAACCACTCAAGAAACGTGTACATGCATTAATGCATTTGTAATTCAAAAGATTACATTTAGAAGAATACATTTAAGCATTTTTTTAAATCTTAAAATCAACGTTTTGAATTCCTTTCTTTTAGCTTAGAGAATAACTAAACAGAAATTAATAAAAATATGGAAAGTGCTCCAAGAGCTTATTAACAACATATCTTTCCCTAAAAGAAATCAGAATTCAAAACACAATTAACAGTTAAACGCCAATTGCAACGGATATTTATACGCTATTTACAAGAATTGACTTTTAAGATTGCAACACACGAATCTTTAATTTCGTCGAATTCTGAAACGTAGTATTTTTCGCGAAATACAAGTCCTACCTCATCAATAACTAACTACAGAATTATGAACTTAAACCCAGTAGGCTCAAATAGTTTAAAAATCGAAGGATTTGTCAACAATAAGCCCATAGGCGTTAGTTACTTCAATGGAATATTATTTAAGAAAAGTATCTACTGTCCGTGTGGTGTCCAATGTCACAGGCTTAATTCGCAGCGGGAAACACGAGAGGATTAAACAGGAAGTGCGAGCACAGAACGTATAGTAACAGAAGCCTGCTCAAGGTTGTTGAAGGTAAAGGTGTAAGCCTATAAATAACACGGTCTGATAAGGCCAATCAGACGGTTTAATAAAAAATGCTCTTTACCTGCATGGTAGGTATTCAAACGATATACAAGTATAGTTCCAGTTGAATATATCATCAGGCAGGCTTACCACCGCGCTTCAACATGCCTTTGATCAGAAATGCTACATCATCACGCAAGGTTACTCGGCCTACTGGTACATGTTGCTCTCCCCACCTCCATTTTTTTCCCTACTAAACTAACCTGCAAGGACTCGAAAACAAGGCATGGCCTTAAAACGCTACGATTTCCAGCCCCCTTAACACCTGCGAACTTGTCAAAACCCCTCCTGTCTTCCGAACATGTGTATTCTTGAATGCGGCGTTGTTAAGAACCAGCGATTCTCGCATCTTCAGAAAACGCAGATGTTGAAACGAGGCGTTTCTGTGAATTTAAATCACGAATTTCCACGTCCTTATGAAGCTGCGAGCAGCCACCTGGGAATTTTTCGACTAATGGAAGATTACGCAAACAAACCCAAATTTATTCCGCATTTAATTCAGTAAATGGCAAGAATTGTTTTCAGACGAGTCGGCGATATGGCCACGTCGGAACAAGTTCATCACGACCTTTGTAGTCATTTTGGCGGGAAATCGCACGAATTTCAATGATAGTAAAAATATTGGATCGATACAGTACTGTTAGTTTTCAGATTTTGGTCGGAAATGACCCCATCTCGGTTTCTTAGCATTTGCACAGCATCTAACGCATTCCGAGTCACGGATCGGTATCAATTTATTTTCCGGAAGCTGCACAGATGCAAGAGCACTGGATAAAGAGATTTTGTTGAAAGCTATACAACACGTCGTGATTAAACATTGGTCGAAATAGCTGTTTCACTACAGATTTAGTGATGCTTGCCACAAACAAATGGCACAAACGCATACCTGTTAACAGCGATTCGCATTCCGAAAAAAGTATCACATCGGAGGGCGCCATCATGGCTGTCGAAAAAACATTTTCGAAAACGAATCCACGCAAAGGTGCTTTTTAAAACTGTTACGCAACATCGGGGTAGATGAACGTGACATTTAGGCCGCATTTTGAGAAACAGCACCGAGTCCAATATCGACCAAAAAAAGTAAAAAACGACGTTTCTTGAATCGTCGAAGAACTAGCAGCCTGTTAAATCAAACTGGCGGTTCCGCGATAATTTCCCTAGCTAATCAACTAAGAGCTAGCTATAGCAAAAAGTGAGATGTGAGTAAATCTAGGGAATATGCAATTTACTAATGCCTTATTCACAATGCATCGACGAACTGTGGCTCGGGTGCAATTGGAAATTGTCTACGTCATTTTGTCGTCATCGCCCCGCCTTCGGCAGTCGTCGACGACTTGGAAGAGAGCTCCAACGTCTCCAAGTCGTCTCTGACGTGCAGATGGCTTGAAAACCGTCCCCACAGTTCGTCGATTTCACCGTGAATCAGGCATAAGAGTTGCTGCTAAAAAAGAATGTGTCCAAGAATCGTCCACGTTCAAACCGAGCGACGTGATACAGGGTGCGCTAGAATTTGAACGAAAGTAATCGCCATTCGGGCGATCTGAACTTCTGAAGACTGGGCCTACAATTGGCAAATTGCACCACGGTGATTGTACGGTCTAGCGCAGCACACATGCCGTGGTAGACACCAGACCAGGGTGTTGCGTCAGCCCATTTTCGACGAGCTTTACGAGTTTCATGACCCGTTCCGAAGAAACGGTTAGGCCTAGGTCCCGCGAATGGCGAAACGGGAGCCAGTAGATTGCACGCTTCCGACATGGGATTTTCAGAGAATCGAAAAAAGTGATCGTTCATCGTAGGAAGCGAGGGAGAAATACTTTATCTCATTCGTTAGGTCGGTGCGTCACCCGACGGAATATAACGTACACGCGGCACGTACGACTCGCGCGCGAACCGTTGTTTGACACCAAACCTGAAAGTTACGCAAGAAACGCTTCGGGTTGATTAGTCGATCGTTGATAAGGCGCACTTTTGCTACGCTCGTATAAATATTGTCAGCGAGAGGACTCGAACCCGGATTTGGAAAATGTCAACTCGGTCGCAGTTCGAGTTTCCAGTGCGAACGCCGCCACTGTCTGTCCTTGTCAAACTTTTCGAACCATTTTTCTCCCGAAGTGAACGATGACCACTTCGATTGAAAAAGATTCGTTTAAAGCTCGCTCAGCTAGTCGAGGTCTTTCTGAAGTACACGGGTACAGATTCGAGGGTGGGGGATCTTTTTCAATTCCGAGCACGACTGTAAAGGTTGCGGGGCAGGTAAAAACGTGCGACGTACCGGTATTTAACGATCGTCCCTCGCTCGGATCGATCGGGCCACAGTGGGTCATGGCACGCGCAGACTGCTAGGCCAACTGCTCCGATCAGTTCTGATCACATACGAGGCATCCACGCCTTGTACTGTAGATGATCGCGTACACCAAGCACCATGGTGAAGCTACGATCGTTATCCTACAGCGGATTGTTGTTCGCATCAAGCGCGATTCAACATTTACTCTTAATCCGTGACATCTCGCGAAAAAATAAAATAAAAAAACCGATTACCGCACAATTAAACTGCAGGTGCATAAACTCGTTAAAAAAGACCATTCAGAGGACCTCTGGTACTTTCAGTTCCGAAGTTGAATACAATTTGTAGAAAACAATATTCAGCAAAACCGTACATTTATGCAAATAGCGGTGTAGTAATAGGACATGGTGGCCCGAGTCTCAACCTAAGTAACCTCATTGAAAAGGATAGCAAACTATAAGATCTAATGGATAAACGAGATGTTTTCAAATAGATGGGGTCACGTAATTTACGATTATTATCATTGCAGGTTGTACAGTAAACCTGAGAAAAAAAAAAGCAAACCCGAACAACTCATCCAGTTTAAATTTGTAAATGCACCGGAGTGCCGAGTAGATATGGAAACACTCGTGCATGGAAATGCTCTAGACATGGCTGACAATCCTGATTCACAATTTCATTACGAATGCGCAAACAATGCACGTGTGGATTTGAATTTCATGAACTGACTCTGGCACGTACAACAAGTATAGCATCTCTAATTATTTCACGAAGAACGAGTCGAGCCTCGCATTCTTTCATTATTTTTATTTTTTATTTAGTCAAGTTTCGGTGAAAGTCAGCTCACGTGCACGTAGGGCTTTCATATGGGAATTAGCGGGGCATCTTGAGAAATTTAAGTTTTATTGCATCGCCTTAAAAATCTTTTTCGAAATTGAAATGAGTTAGAAATCACGAATCGTGATTCAGATAATTCGTTACCAGGAAAAATATAAGAGCCCGCGTGTTTTGGCAGTCGCTCTCGACTGCATGGCCATCAAAAACCAATTTTGCAACGGGTCAATCTATTCGTACCGATGCATTATTTGCAAATTTACCTCGCGTCGTTGTACTGCAATTATAATGGATCGTGTATGACAATTTCATGGCTGCGGATGCATTCTTTGAAAACTTCGTTCTCAGCTTTTCATCTCCAGCCGAAAATTGCAAAAACAAACCAAAAAAAGAACATCAACAAAAACACGAGTTGCTCGTGAGATTCAGCACGGGACAAAATTGGCGCGCTTCAATGGATGCGCGTGCCATTTTCTGCAAGTTATTCCGCAGATTCCAGTCCTCAAAATCGTTCATCGTTGAAGAACGTACTTATACACGAACACCTCTTTGAACGCGTCTTCGGGATCTCGAACGTGCAAAAAACGAGTCAGTCACCCGTGCTCGTCCAACCCGGGAGGAACCTAGCGGAGCCATCCAAATCCAATAGCAGCAGCGAATGCATTTTTCTCGAGTTCACTTCGCAGTTTCTCGTCTTCCAAACCGCTCAGGTACTAGAAGAATTGGAACGGATCGTGGGCCGACCCTGACGTTAAAAGGTCAGAAAGGGAAACCCCGAAACTCGCACGTACGAATCGAAGCTCGCTTCACGTTCCGCAGCCCCCGCACGGCTGTCAAAGTGACGTTTCGTTTTCGGGTTCCGCAACCCGCCCCAGCCACCTCGCGGGCATCGTGGGCGATCGTTCGGAACGCAGCACGCACGACGCAACGTTTCGCAGAACCCGTCCTCGCGGGATGCCATCAACCCTGCAAACACCCCGCGCTTGCACGTTTACGCGAGTAGTAGGCCTAGCGCGTAGCGCTGCTACACGCTGCGTGCAACGAATGCAACGTCTGGCGTCGCGGATGCATTCTCGGCGAGAGAGCCGTCCACGAGCCCGGGTGCAGACCCTCGACCCGCCGCCCCCACCACCCCGGAAACCGCGGAAATTCTCCGGAAAACGGGCTCGGCAACGGTGACCGCATTCCCCTCCTTTGTTGTCCCGATGAGGGGGGGGGGAAGGTTAGCAGCCCGGTTCTGGCTCCGTTTCGGTCACGCACCGACCTCTCGACCTCGCGCGCCCCCGCCTCACCCCCCGCGCCAAAATACTGCAAAGTGGCGTACTTACGTTCGCTTTTTTTTCCAGGAAAAATTGCCGAGCGCCAACCGCATCGTCCGTTGCGCGCCGCTCGCCCCAAACTCTCGCAATGAGCTAAAAATGGTGAATGAGTACGTGCTTCGACCAGGCCTCGCTCCCCATTGGCGCAGCCGGCGCTGACGTCATCGCCATCCGCTTCGCCATTGGTCGGCCGCGGTTACTATTCTTTCACCTGCTATGCTAATTGCGGGCCGCGCTCGTACGCTACGGCCAAATTTACGTTTCCGTAAACAAGGCGACGATCGCGCTACCACCGCCGCCTAGCCAGCGTCCAAAATCTCCCGAAATAACGTTTTTGGGGCAGTTTTTCCTCGCCTCTGACGTCAGCGTCCATTCACGCGCCAGCCAATGGGAGCCTCGCGACCGCTCATGGTAACAGCTTCAGGTTGGCGATGACGTCATCAGAGGTCAAAATGGTAACGTCTCGGCATCCGGGGACGGAAAACTACCGACCGGACCCGCGATGAACGAGAGCGAAACGAGTCCGGTCACGACTGGTTGCCGATCGGACCGCAGAGTTGTAGGCGACGTGAAAAAGGTTGACGTCATTCGATCGACTGCTGCAAAATTAGGGAGTAAAAGAGCGTGATTAGCCGAAAGAGTTCAGCCACTAACGAGCGCTGATTCGATTAATAATCGAACAAAACGGA